>LBNU01027349.1:58412-71663 GCA_014162995.1 Artemisia annua | reverse complement strand
TATAAATTGTGACTTCTTGGAACTCTCAACAGAATAGTTGTATCTTCTGGAAGCTTAAAATCTTTAGAGAGCACAAGACATTCATCCTCAGAGAAGAAGACTTTGTTCTTGGTTTCACAAATTTGTGAGACTGAGAACCAATTCAAGTTATGCAGTTCCTTCACAAAGTACACATTCTGAAAGTCCAACTTAGATGTTCTGATGGTTCCTGTTCCAGTAATTCTACCTTCTCCTCCACCAAAAGTCACAGAGCCTCCTTGATTGATGGGTACAAAATTATGCAGCAATTCTTTGTTCCCTGACATGCTTCTGGAACAACCACTATCCACTATGCCTACTGCTTTACTTTTAAGAGGGTGATCCTACAACAACATAAATGATACAAAAATTAGTACACATTGGAGACTCAAGTCATTACTGACTTGAGCCTGCCTTGTGGATCATAGGAGTTAGGCCATGTAGATATATAAGATCCACCATTGTTCTTGGTCCCTTTTTCAAAATTAGGTCTCATATCCTTGTAAGAACAACCTGCTGAAGGCTTAACAGCAGTATTATCAGAAGCATGTTTATAATTGGTACCTGAAACATGAGTAGAGGGAAAAGAAGGAACAACTATAGTTGCTTCCTCCAACTCAGAGTCAGAGTCAGAGTCAGCATCCATGGCTCCTACATTGTTAGTGGGAGACTCTTTTGTACCTGTAGATTGGTTAGAAACATATCTAGTATAGCCCAAATAATCAGTCAAATAGTCTAGGTCAAAATACCAGGCATGACCCTGACCCTGAGCATTAGGCTTTTCTTCTAGGTACCTCAGGTTAAGAGTTTCCTCAATCTTTTTAGCATTCATATTATAAACCCTATAAGCCTTACTATGAGCTGAATAACCCACAATATACCCCTCATCAGCTTTCTCATCAAATTTTCCTAGTTGATCACTAGTGTTCAGAATGGTCACATGACATCCAAAAGGCCTAAAGTGTGAAATGCTGGGAACTTTTCCAGTGAGAAGTTCATAAGGTGTCTTGTTATGAGGTCTAGTGATGGACACCCTGTTCAGAACATAACAAGCAGTGCTTACTGCTTCAGTCCAGAACATAGTGGGTAATTTAGAGTCTGCAAGCATAGTTCTTGATGCCTCTATCAAGGTTCTATTCTTTCTTTCAGCAACCCCATTTTGTTGTGGGGTTCTTGGATTGCTATAGTCCCTTTTTATCCCCTTAGACCCACAAAGTTCTATTAACAAGGCATTTTTAAACTCTGTCCCATTATCACACCTAATGCATTTAACCTTTTTGTTTAGCTGGTTTTCAACAAGGGCAATAAATTCTTTTAGAGTTGGAAAAGTTTCATCTTTAGTTCTCAAAAAGAATACCCAACAGAACCTGCTATAGTCATCAGTGATTACCAGAGAGAAGTACTTGTGATCAATACTTCTAATTTGAGTTGGACCAAAGAGATCCATATGTAGCAACTGAAGTGGTTCTGAGATAGTGCTCACAGCTTTAATGGCTTTGTAGGAGGCTTTGTGTTGCTTTCCTTTGTTGCAGGCAACACAATTGTGTTCATTAGTGAAGATTTTGGAAGGAAGCCCATCAACTTGACCAAGTTTGGAAAGCTTGTTGATGGTCTTGAAGTTCACATGAGCCATCCTCCTATGCCATTTTGTAGATTCATCCAGGGATGCTTTAGCCACCAAACATGTTAGATCACTTACAGGTTGGACATCATTCAAGTTGAATGTGTATAAATTGTGGCTTCTTGGAACTCTCAGCAGAATAGTTGTATCTTCTGGAAGCTTAAAATCTTTAGAGAGCACAAGATATTCATCCTCAGAGAAGAAGACTTTGTTCTTGGTGTTACAAATTTGTGAGATTGAGAACAAATTGAAGTTATGCAGTTCCTTCACAAAGTACACATTCTGAAAGTCCAACTTAGATGTTCTGATGGTTCCTTTCCCAATGATTCTACCTTCTCCTCCACCAAAAGTCACAGAGCCTCCTTGATTGATGGGTACAAAATTATGCAGCAATTCTTTGTTCCCTGACATGCTTCTAGAACAACCACTATCCACTATGCCTACTGCTTTACTTTTAAGAAGGTGATCCTACAACAACATAAATGATACAAAAATTAGTACATTGGAGACTCAAGTCATTACTGACTTGAGCCTGCCTTGTGGATCATAGGAGTTAGGCCATGTAGATATATAAGATCCACCATTGTTCTTGGTCCTTTTTTCAAAATTAGGTCTCATATGCTTCCAAGAACAACCTGTTGAGGGCTTAACAGCAGTATCCCAATATCCCTGTCCCACATACATTGAGTCATGAAATTCAGGCCAATAACCATTTGAAAAAAAATACTAGTTGGTCGCACCAATGGTCTAGCAACAGATCTTTTCCAAACAGATGGAGAGGTTCTACCAGCAGAAACATGCTTGTCAGCAGAAACTGACTTATCAGCAGAAATTTGTTTGCTGGTTTTATGTGTTGCTTGTGGAACATATGATGGTATAGCAGTAACATTTTTCCACATTGGTCTAGGGCTCTTTTGGTTAGCACAAACACCCATTCTCTGCTCATGAAAGGTACAATCCTTAATCAAATGAAACTTACTACCACAAACAAAACATTTCTTCTTTTTAGAAGATTTATTCAAAGTAGAAGATGTTCCATTACATGCAAAATTATTTAAACCACAAACATTAACAGAATTGTTTTTCATAGAATTAAAAACATTGTTCTGCAGAGAATTAAATGACAAGTCTTCAAGGGAAGCTGTCTCTGAATTGGATTCATCAGCAGCAACTCTAACAGACTTGTAAGGAATCTTGGGTGTAGGCTTGGGTGGGGTCCTGGGAAGGTCAGACTTTTCACTTGAATCACAGCTGGTATAAGTGGTAGACCCTTGGTCTGAGGACTTGTCACTGTTAGAACAAGAGACAAAGTCAGTAGTGTTACAATCAGGGTCTGGCAAGTCACTAGACTTTTTGCCATAGAGATGGTGTGATCCATCAAAGTCTGTAGTCTTGGTGGTGGGCATATGGTCTCCTCTAATAGGTCCAGGGACAGCATGCAATTCTCCTTCTTTTACATAATTTGCTAATCTTGCTGATGTATATTTAGACCTATCATTTATTGCTTCTACACCAACATATTTCTGAAAACCTAAACCTATCTCAGATCTAACAGATTGACAACCATAGAGCAGTTTGGCTAGCTTATCACCTGAAATTAACCATTGATTATGCCTAGCCACTTCGCTATCTAGCTACTCTTCTAATTCTAGTTTTTCTAAATCTACTTTAGCTTTTTCTTTCTCAGAATATTTTAACTCATTTGTAGCACTTGCCAAATCTCTTTCTAACACCCTTATCTTTTCTTCATAAGCAAGCTGATTCTTTTGAAACCAAATTTTCTGTTGTTCTAAGGTCTTTAAAGAATTTTTGTGAGATTGAAGTTCTATATAACATGCATTGTATTTAGGTTTCAATTCATCATAAGACTCCTTAAGTGCATTATATTTTTCATCACAACCAAAGACACAGTTATGTACCTGAGAAATGCCCATAAAGGCAAACTGATCATGCTCATCCTCTGTGTCACAAAAAGCCAGCATTCCACTCTGCTCATTACCATTACTCTTGTCATCATAACTTTCAGGCTCATGCACCTTCCAGTTCACATGCTCATCCATAGAGATCATGGCTTTAGCATCTCCAGCTTCCACTTGCTTCTGCTGATAGGCAGAGTACCTGACATCATCATCAGCCTTCCTACCCTTGCACTCTTTTGCAAAGTGACCCACCTGACCACAAGTATAGCACTTGACTTTTCTTCTATCAAATCTAGCTGGATCTCTTCCCCTGAAGTTGAACTTCCTCCCAGCCTTTTTCTCAAACCTCTTGACATTCACTGAGAGCATGGCCATCTGCCACTTCAAGTTCATCTCCTCCAAATCCAGCGGGTCCACTTGATCAAAATCCTCATAGGCCAGTTGCTGCTGATCTTCATACTTAGCAACAAAAGAATGAAGTACCTCTTCCATCACATCACTAGACTGTGAATGAGATTTTGGTCTAGAAGTGATGTAGGAGGATGATGCTGATGAAGATGGGCTTGCAACATGATTCAACTTATTGGTGGTGGTGCTCACAAAAGCTGAGTAAGTGGGAGTGGATGAACGGGTGTGAGTTCTCACATCAGGCTCAAGAGTTTTGAGCTTGTTGTAGAGATCATCAAAAGTGAGATTATCTAACCCACCTTTAGCTTTGAGGGCAATACTTACTTGCAACCAAGATGGAGGTAAAGATCGTAAGAACTTGGCATTGCAGTCCTCATTGTCTGGCTTGGCCTTCATCTGGTTTAACTGACTGAGAATCCTTTGAAATCTGTCATACCCCTTGTGCACTCCTTCTTCCTCTGAGATTTGGAATTCTTGAAACTGCTGTTTGAGCATTGATTTCTTCATTCTCTTTGACTCGTCGTTACCACCAAACCTAGCTTTGATGGCCATCCAGATATCCTTCGCATCGTCCATGTAGTGGAAATCACCCATGTGATCATCTGGTATAGCCTGAAGAAGAATAGTTCTAGCTTTGTTCTCTCAATGAACAGCAAAAATTTCTTCAGCAGATGTAGGAGCAAGGAAGGTAAGATTACCATCAGGATCTCTGGTGGTCTTCCTTAACTTATTCCCATTAAGAATAACATTCCAAAGATGATAATCACAGTTAGTGATCCAGTTCTGCATCTTCATTGCCCACAAATCATATTCCTCCCTCTTGAGATAGGGAAATTTTGCATTACTGTTGGTGAGGTTGAGTTGATGTAAGGTTGTAGAGTTGAGTGGTTGAGTGACTTCAGAGTCATCAGATGATCCTGGCATTGTTTTGATTGTGGAGGTTGAAAAGAGATGTTGTTCTTAGTATCACAGAGACTCTCCCGAGGCTCTGATACCACTTGATGAAACTTAGACCTTGATAGATCTTCGAGCCTATATAGATCGTTAGTAATGCTTATGTAATCACAAACACACTAAAAGAAAATCTATGTAACTTGTATTCTATAGCGGAACTCAAATACAAGAATAACACAAACTACTAAGAACACTTTGATCCACTATGGATCGTTTATTAATAACTAATATTGTTTTCTGAACTCGTACCTAATGCATTGACCGAGGGTTCCTTTTATACTACAAGAAACCCTAAACCTTCGTACAAGAAACGAATAATGATAAAACTATGAAAGATATTCAACATATCTTGTCCTAAAATAAGTAAACTCTATCTATTCTAGTAAATTCCTACGGATGTACTATATCAGCTGGAACCAAGTAAGTCAGGATCCAGCATCAGCAGGATCCGTCAGCAGGAATCAATAATTTCTAACATTGATAACATGTGTGTTCTCGATAACAAGTACATCGAGAATTTCTTATACAAGAAATTCCGATTTTTTTCGGCGATTATTCCGACCAAAACTTCTGTCCACCCTTTTTGCAGATTCCGATGACCATTATTCGACCATTTTTTCGATTGCCTTTTCCGACCAGTGTTCTGACCACATATTCTTCACGGGTTTTATTACAAATAGTCACAAAAAGATTACATAAATCTGTAAACTTGGGACAGTAGAAGACACGAAACAGATATATGATACTAAAAGTGAAAGATTGTGACTTTTTGACCATTTGAAACATAAAAAACTGTCAACAACGTTTAAACCAAAAGAATATGTAACAAATAGTTAAGGAATATGGTAAAAATATCTTCAAGATGACAACTTTTTGACAAGATTCGACCACAAATCAACAAAGTAAAAACCTGGCTCGTTATACCACTGTTAGGATCGTAGTTTTATGTTGATATTGTGATTCGGGAGGTCGGTTTAGATGGAAGAATATTATCTCCATTGTTAGAGAGAGAGAGAGTAGAGAGAGAAGGGAAACTAGTGTGTATTTTATTGATAATGAAAAAGATAAGGTTACACAAAGAGTCTCACCCTCCTAGTGAAGTCTAGGAGGGCTTATATAGCTTAACACATAACAACTATTGGAATATAACATAACTAGTCCTTGTATTTTGGCTAAATAGGATAACTAATGTAAACCCGTAAATGTCGTTCCATTTACGTGTTAGGATGAATCCTAACACACCACGATTCTCAATAATATAATTTGGAAAACCGTGCTCGTATTTTATAAGTCGAGCCACTAACCACGCTAACATTAAGTTGCGTATTTGATGATCATTTTGACGATGCATCGATTTTAAAACTCAAAATGATCCACATGACGGATGTATAGGCCTGAATACATCTCCTTTATATTCTTTCCAAAACTTTATAGGACAAAGTCCTTACTTTAATATGGTGGTGACAGATTAACAATTAACTTCCAATGAGAACAATTAAATCTATCTTTGAAAAACTTATGGTTCTTCTATACATTCACATCATCATTAACCCGGGATGGTCCAACCGGTCATGCCAATAAATAATCTTGGCTCATAAACTCTATTATGACCACATGTGCTTCGATTGCACTTAATTTTATATTAAAGTCGAATAATATGGATTTGTTTCTCCAATGAAATTTAAATAAGCACTTTTATGGCTTTCACATAGTTCAATATAAATAACATGAAATTATGTTAGTTGATTCTCTTGAGGGAATCATAATAAAACTTGAGGTTTTATTTTCTTTTCTAACATAACATTTGAGGTTCTAATTATATTTCTTTTTCATTAACATAGCATGAGGTTATGTTATTTTGATTATTTATTTATAGTCATAATAAAACACTTATTGTTCTTGTTAACTATAAGAGAGTTTAAAAGAATAATTGCACATTAACCTACAACATTATTATACATATCCATTTGTTAATGAAGTTGCATAATTTGCAAAACATATGCATGCCATTACTCAATTAATCAAATGCCTTATAAGCAAACCAAATCACTGATAAATAAGGATATACTTTATGGCACAATTTGAATCAACTAAAATATATTTTTCTTATACTTAATAACTCAATTATTCTTTAGCAATCGTAACAACAATGTTGCAAACTGCACTATAATTTCGGCTTATATTTTCTTCTATGTTCATAATCAGACAAGATAATGCTCATGTTCACAATGATAACATATATTTTCTTTCACACCTCTACTTTTCTATAATCTTATAGTTAATAGCTCAATTGTATCACAAGTATGCAAATCTTAAATACCAAAGCGACATATATATATTCATATATATATATANATTTTCTTCTATGTTCATAATCAGACAAGATAATGCTCATGTTCACAATGATAACATATATTTTCTTTCACACCTCTACTTTTCTATAATCTTATAGTTAATAGCTCAATTGTATCACAAGTATGCAAATCTTAAACACCAAAGCGACATATATATATTATGACATCATTTACTTTGCAGAAATCATTAATGACTGTGAGGTTTAGAGTTTCAATACATCTTACTTGTTTGGAATGGTGTAGTATATGTTTTTCGTATAAAATAGCCATAGCAGAGATGTATTCAATATATAGTTCATAGAGTTTAAGAGTAAACCTCATCTTTAATAATAATATATGTAAAACACATTGTATTCTAACCATTGATATTATGATACACATAGTATTTGCACGTACATATACTGATATTCAAATAATGTCGTTGCCAAAATGATATGATATAATGTCTGCCTCTTATGTACGTGAAAGGAACAAATAGTTGACTTTCTCTACAAACAACAATGATAAGTTTCTAATGAAAACAAAGTTTATAAGACATGAGTTTTATAAAAAAATATATATATATATATACGGTAATCGTAACGGCACAATATGATAAATAAATCACATGTACGAGACAAACTCCATGGCACTCAATAAGAACATCTTATTCTTGTATTGTATTTAATATATCAATTACTTTACAATTATATGATCTTATGCTTATGAGGAATCGTTAATATATTTTGACATTATACAAAAATGTCTTCTCATACTTATAAGAATAACTATTACCCACACTAATAATTATTTATTAATAAATTATTAGTTTCTCATACTATTGTTTACCCAGACGTGCTTATCAACTACTCCGTAACCAATGTATAAAACAAGAAACTATACATAAACGATTACCCTTAAAATCATATTTATTGGCATATATAGTAACGTGTACTACACATATATTATAGATAACGATTTAAGATCATTTGAGGATTAAACTTTCTTTACATATCAAGGGATCAATCCCCACCTTCCATCTTATTTGATCTAATGGTTGGGATTAAATACTTTACACTACAAACACTACAAGGGTATAATTGTCAACTATATAAACACAAAATTAAAAAACCTCCTCTTTTAATCTCTCATAAAAACACACACAAACGTGTGTTTTCTCTCATCCCCAATTCACTATCAACTTCCACCATTCAATCATCTTATCAAACCCTAAATCCGAATTTCAGTACATCCAATTAACCACAATAGCATCTTTGTTCCTTCTTGTTAAACATCACATTCACTATCATTAGATTCATCTGATCTTCTTTAGATCGTTCATCATCAAAATGAAATCATGTGAAAGCATTCGAGCAAAGAAACTCCTGATAATTAGTAACTGAATTTAATAACGAGTAAGTTTATGTTTTTTACATCTAATGTTTATGTAAATTATACTTTAGAAAAATGTCAGTTAAATGCACACCAAGTGTTTGATGAAATAAGCAATTGATTTTCACATGGAACGATCCTGGTTTTTAACTTTCCTGTTTGTGTACAGGTTCGGGTCATGGAGATGAGGTGGTCGTGGAGAAGAGATCGTGAACTGGTGTCGTAGTGAGGATGGTGAATTTCGTGAAGTCTTCAGGTGTTGAGATAGTTGGACGTGTAGATAGTCCGAAATGTGAATGTGATGTCTTATAGTGTTGTTGCACCTACGGTTGATGTGCAGAATCAACAGATCCAAGGGATTATTATGGTGATTATTATACTAAGATACATGCTGCGGGTCCTGGACAGCCGCGCTACTGGCAGGAGCAGTGGCATATGATGACAGGTGGCTACCCGATGTCATTGGTGGGGACAGATTTGCTGGTTCATCCAATTCATTTTTTGACTGGTGTGTATCTGCAGCTGCGGCCCCTCCTGTGCCAGCTCCAACTTTAACGACACTATTGGCCAAGGGTAGGCTTACTATGGGATGCAAAGGATGGTGAATCTACCTGAGTTTTATTGGGAGCAACCGGTATATGGGACAATGACACAACAGTAGAATAAAAAACCTAAAGTTAGAGTGTATCAAGAGACAATTGGGATGGTTAGGCCACAAGTTGAGCTTTAGTATGGGCATGTTGGGCAGCTTGGGTCGGTCGGGGTTGATGCCACGGGTAGACAAGTATATTATACGACTTCACAGGGTGGAATTGGACCGACGTACGAATCGGTTTGTTGCTGCTGATATAACACAAGGGTCGGAGTTGACAGTTAATCAAGAGAGTAAAATGGATGTCAATCCTAATAAGAATCATAAGTCTAAGTCTTTTATTTATTTGGTTATGAATTTTAATAACTATATAGGTGTATATGCTTGTTTTGTGTGCTTATTTTATGTATATACTTTAAACTTTAATAAATATGTTGTATATAATTCCAGATTGTACAATTCTTTGTTGTTGTATGTGTTGAATTTCTTCTCTTTTCTTTGTGAACAAGCATGATTGTTGTAAAAATCAGTTTCAGGACTTGTTGGTATCTAAGTTACCAAATCCTTCTCTCGCGGGATAATTTCCACCCTTCGTTAATGGCGATATCAATTCTATTGACCGATTACTATCACACTCTCATGTAACAACATTTATAAAAGTTTAAAGGGTAAAGACCATAAAATAACAACGTACTTTCTTCAATTTACCGAGATGAAACATGTACTTTTTTATTAACGTTTAAGCCAACGAAACTTTCAAATATTGTTCTGAAGTCAACAAAAAGACCGATTATATTATAAATAATAATTGAAATGACTATATTACCCTTGTCTTCTTAAACATAAATAACAACGTACTTTCTCCAATTTACCGGGATGAAACACCTACTTTTTTATTAACATTTAAGCCAACGAAACTATCAAGTATTGTTCCGATATCAACAAAAAGTTGTATTATATTATAAATAATAATTGAAATGACTATATTACCCTTTTCTTAAACATAAATCCCTGTAAAAAACAAAACAAAAGAAAAATCTTAAGAAGACAAGGGTAATATGGTCATTTCAATTATTATTCATAATATAATACAACTTTTTGTTGATATCGGAACAATACTTGATAGTTTCGTTGGCTTAAATGTTAATAAAAAAGTAGGTGTTTCATCTCGGTAAATTGAAGAAAGTACGTTGTTATTTTATGGTCTTTACCCAAGTTTAAAAGTATAAAAATGCAAAACATTTTTATAATCTGATTCTTACAAGCCTTCAATACTAACCAAAATAATGTCTTGTTATGCTAAAAGCCTAAAACAGATTACAATAATTTGCTTACATAAAACTGAACAAAATATATTGTATATTTCATACTGATCTTACAACAATTGAAGTATAAGTTTAATATGATTAGCAACATAATAATAGGCAACGCATAAGTCAATACATCCTGGTGCACGAAGACTCTCTACACAACTTCACACAGGACTACAAAAAATCCCACATGAACATTTGCCGTTAACATATCTGTAGAGTCGTTTATTGTCTCGTATCATGATTTCTCTCTCTGTTACACCCAAAAAAAACTTAACAAAACTATGACAGTCCCTCATACATTTAACACACCAACCGCAGCAGGTTTTTGTATCTTTATAAATCCAAACACCACAACAAAAACTCTAGATAAGTTTGATTCTTTATCTTCTCTTTCTTCATCTTCTGGTATCTCCGAGTTTTATTTCCACTCGTATCGAAGATTTCTTGATTTTTCAAGTAATTCCTCTAATAAAACATGAACATCTTGACAGTGATAACATGATTTATCATCTGGTTTGAAGGAATAAACCTTATATTTAATGCTAATTCAGCTCCAATCTTTCAACTTAGTAAAATTTTCTTTTTTCATGGCTTCCCTTAATCGTGTACATCCTTCCATGTTTTTGCAGAAACGTACATGTTCATCAGCGTAGTGTCAACTTCGGGATCTTTAGGCTTGATGCCAAGTAATTTTTCAACAACATAAAAACCCAACTCTATTCCCATGACTTCTGCAGCCTGCAATTAGTAAAGACCAGATAAACTTAGTTAGTTCAAACTCCATTTTCTTTACGAAATCAAAAGCTTCTTCTAACCTTTCTAATCTCACAAACATATCTATCATACACGCTGCAAGAACACCAAAACACGTCACCTTTATTTGGCCTATCTCGTGCTAATCTCATATCATTAAAAAGATCCGATGCTTGTTGAGCAAGACCATGTTGAGCAAACGCCGTGATCATTGAATTCTAAGAAATCAAAATTCTTGTATTCATCTCAAGAAAAGCATTACTTGCTTTTATTTTTTTATATCGTCTAGTAAAGACTTGATATGTAAGATTTTGAAAGAACTTTGATTTTGGAGGTATTGATTTATTTATTTTTTGTTATAATTCAGTAGTTAAAAATCACATGTGATATTTAGCCATAATCACATGTGATATGTGATATTTAGCCATAATCACATGCGATTCGCATGTACTTTCATGTTATAACTTAGAAGTCAAAAATCTCGTGCACACTACGCTTTGCACACAAAAGGTTATTGAAAACCTATATAAACATAATAATCACATGTTATATGACACTAAAACAATATATAAGCCTAATAATCATGCGTGATATGTCACTTAAAAGAGCATACAAGATTGATAATCACATGTGATATGACAGTATAACCAACATATCAGCCTCATTATCAGATAGAATACGACACAATATAATGATACTAGCCATATAAAATTACACTTACCCCATGCTTGAACATTGTTCAGTACTTTGACATATACATACGCCTAAATCAATGTTATTAGTTCTGACTTTATAACAGCTTTGAAGTAGTGGCATCTTTAGATATAACAATTTGCTCGTTTTTGTTCTGCACCAACAAAATTCATATAGTACTACTATCACATGCAACTTAAACAATTAAATATGTGAACTACTTAAAACATCACATATGATTTTGTGTATAAATTTTTATGATATGCATAATCACATATGATATTACATTAAAAAAAAACAATATATAGCATATCACATATGATTTTATTCATAATCACATGCGATATTACATATAAGAAAAACAATTATATAACATATAGTTTATCATATATGATTTTATTCATAATCACATGTGATATATTACATTTAAAAAAATTATATGACATATAGTTTATCACATATGATGTTATTCATAATCATATGTAATATTACATATAAAAAAACAATTATATAACGTTTATCACATATGATTTTATTCATAATCACATGTGATATATTACATATAAAAAAAATTATATGACATATAGTTACATATGATGTTATTCATAATCATATGTGATATTACATATAAAAAACAATTATATAACGTTTATCACATATGATTTTATTCGTAATATCATGTGATTTGACACGAAAACTGAACTAGAGCACTAGACACTAGACACTATGACATCAACGAATAAACACTGAATTGGAGCAAATTCCCATCCCAAACAACACAAATTGAACATCCATAACCATAGAAAATGACACTCAACTCCTCATTCAATTATAAACAAAAAAAATTGCAGCAAATAACATCCATAACCATACAAATCTAACACCTAATACATCAAATGCTAAGTTAAAAAAAAATGAATCAACCAACACAATATACACCACAAAACACAATAAAAATCAATAACATCACAAACAATAAATAGGGAAAGCGAGACTCACCGAGCTAACGATGTCGACTCTACGCCCAAAACACCTAACATCCCTTTACCTCCTCCTGCAGGGGCGGAACTATTCATTGGTCAGGGGTAGCGGTCGCTACCCCTGAACTTTTACCCGGCAGTGGAAATTTTTTTTTAGTTTTATGTTTTTCGTACTATCTTTCGTATTTCGCGACCCCTGAAACAAATTTTCGCTACCCCTAAACAAATTTTCGTACTATCTTTCGTATTTTGCTAGCCCACTAAATGTTAAAAAA
>LBNU01027349.1:30858-50381 GCA_014162995.1 Artemisia annua | reverse complement strand
TATATATATATATATATATATATATATATATATATATATATATATATATATATAAAAGATACTCCGTAAATGACTTGTTCTAACTCTTTGTAATTTCATATTATCTTTAGCCTTCGTTATCAATAAACCAAACGAACTGAGACTCCCGTACAATAAAACTATAATATATCAGCGAAACGCCACTTTTATACCATGCAAGTTAAGTCTATAGGTTCAGAAGAGGCTCTAAATTAAACCAACCTAGATTCATTTGACACAATGAAACACAAAATTAAACTACAAATTAACCATGCTAAACAAGTAAATATATATAGTAACTAAATGAGTTGATTTTAGACTGCTTATTATTTATATAAAAGTGAACCTAAGGACGAAATACTTGAGCAGGCCGTTAAGTTGCGTACGAGAAATCTAGATATGTTCATATATTTTTATTTGTTCTCTATTTCCTACCTTTATTTTCTATTTGTATTTGTAACTTGCATAAATGGAAATCTAGTATATATACAGTCCACTTATGAGTTAGTTTTTAGTTGGAGGTATGTTTGTGCCAACTCTAATACATATATTAAGGTGTAAGTAATCCTTTTCTAGTTGGCTTGTTTGTTAGAACATTTTGTCAAAAAAGGTTGAAATTTATCCACAAGTGTCGACTGATATAAATCTTATATGTGGCGGATTTATGCTAATTGCAATTGTCACTTTGCATCTGAGTATAAAGTAACGATATGATGTTTTGTTTACATGCATGATCTATAGGATTACTTGGCAAGTATAACAATTAGTGGATCTTTCGAAGTCAGTGTTCTCATTATGTATTTTTGTGACTAATTTAATGTATTTTGTACGTACTTGTGGAGGAAATATCTCAAACAAAAACAACGTAACTTGTCTAACATTTATAAGTTTAATTCATAAATTTCAATCGTGTAAATATTTCAAAGGTAACGTTAACGTAAAGGAAAATTGTCCTACCTCGTATTGTTAACGGATTTTTTGATGATGTTGAGAAGGGAACGAGTATTCACACGTTTAGTTTTTGCATGAAATACGTGTAAATCTTTAATTTAATAGCATGGTATCAACGTGATGCCGAAAAAGACATAGGTATATCTCATGCAAATCTTGCTTATAAATTTATAAGCAAGATTTGCATGAGATATACCTATGTCTTTGAGGCGTGTAAAATCCAAAAAAGATAAATTTGTTGGTCCAACATCAAAGTTAAACTCGTATTAGAGAAAATTACTAAGAAAATTGTCATAACAATATAATTGAAGTTACGTACGTTATTTATCACTTAAAACTTCTTTGACAAGTACAAGGCAGATCATTTTAGGATAGAATTATGGGACATCGAAGACTACATGCATGCAGAGTCTGTAAGAAAGGATGTTTGAAGGATAACTGAATTGAAGTCTATTTATTGAGATATAGTGTACTTGATGTTTTTGCAAGTTCGACATTTGTATGCATATCCATAAAAGTATTTGTGAAAGCTTAATAGGATAACTGAACAGTTAGGGAAAAACAAAAGACAGTATCGATGTTCGAAAGGACATGGTCGACATGGTCGACATGCTACAGTAAAACCTCTATAAATTAATACTCGATAAGTTAATAAACTCGATAAAATTAATAATTTGTCCAGTCCCAACTTGGGACCAGTACAAATTTGGACCCCAATCGATAAAATAATAAGATAATAATTTTTTTGAAACCCCAGTGTATATATATTAGTCCCAACGAAACTATAAATTAATAATTGCTAAAAATTCCATATCTATGTATATGCATGTGTATGAGAGATACACTTCAAAATCCTAAGATTGTTTAGTAAAAATTGAATTCATTGTCACTTGTTATTTTTTGTTGAACTTCAAATCTATATTGAGTTTATCTTCAAATCTTCTTATTACACTAAAGTTTTGGTATGTTGTCTTCTCGTATTGCAACAAAAAGTGTTATTTTTATTTTCATAAGGTGTGAATATGAATTCATAAAATTCTAATTGGAACTTGTTTTTCAAATTTATTTTCCATCTCTAACGAGTATACATTGTACCTAGTATATTACACCTGAAAATTTAAATGTCATATGTAAAACCTCTTTAAATTAATAAATTATTAATTTATCGATATAATAATATCTCGATAAATTAATAAAATATCCCGGTCCCAATACTATTAATTTATAGAGGTTTTACTGTAATTATTAATGAGGTCGCTTCACAAGTGAGGAACAGTATAGAAAAATGTATACGTCGGTAGCTTAAGCATGTTAATTTGTTATTTTGAGTGCTGACTCTTCCCACTTCACATCTTTGTTTTCTATTTGTATACCTTTTTTGTAATTTGAAATCTAGTATATGTGGCTTTCTTACACTAAAAGAATCATCTTACAAGTCCATGATGTTGTGTTAAATTAAGTTTTAATATTTATATAAACCGACTCAACGAGCAGTTTATCCGATCGTGTATAATATAGACTTGGTAAGATCAGATCATTTGCGAGGAGCAATGAACCAAGATGATATAATGAAATGACAAGTAAAGTAAGAAAGACAATAAACACTTAAAAAGAGGGTTTTCGATTTGCGAGATCGGCACGATTTAATGATTGAAATTAAATACTAACCATTATGATGATCATGAACGTTCTTCGTGATGGCAGAGGTCTAAAATGATCATTCTTCTGGAATAAAATTGCTCTTAGTTTGCAGAGGTCTAAAATGATCATTCTTCTGGAATAAAATTGCTCTTAGTTTGAAGAACGATAACCCTAAAATCGATTTAGGGTTGTATTTAAACGTTCCTCAAAACCCGTCGTGGTTAGGGCGTAGCAAAAAAATGGATAAACCTTATCGGATAAAATAAGGATTATCGTATAACATAATAAAGATCAACACACGTAGGGCTGAGTATATTAGACTGCTGACTAGACTGAACCTACAAACCGGCCTGAACCGGACCAAAGATATTTCGGTCCGTTCCTTGGTCCAACCACTAAATCGTATTCGATCTTCAGTCCGGTTCTGTTTTACACAAAATCCGAAATATGCTTTGTTGGACCGCACCGAACGAGCCGGACAGAAGACATTTCTGTCCAGTCCTCAGTCCGGTCTTCGTATCCACTATCTTTGATACGCCGTATCGGACTTCTAACACTAAAACTACATTTGATCTTTAATCCATGCCACTTTCAGTGTTTTTTCAATAATTGCACCAATTTCACCGATGATACTAATATATAACCATTAAGTATTAATCTTATATAAAAACAACACTTAAGAGCAATAATCATAAGATAAATGATATATAAAATTAGAACTTATTTGATGATATCAAATATCCTCACTTGACTTCTACTTGTCCTTAAGTAGACTCTCGATTTTAATTTAGAAAAGATATCTTCAAATAAGAATTAAGAAGACATTACTTAACAATCACTTAATCAAAATTATGCATAACCAAACACCTCATGAAAAAAGAAATGAAAACAATCAATCACTCAACTCATCTAAGTTTAAACATTTAGTGAATCGATCAACTGCTCGGTCATGAACTCATAAAGATATGAAAGGATTGTGTGCATAGAAACAACAACTTTTGCTGTTAGCTTTCACTGAAATGCCGAAGGGTCACATCGGTGCAAACTAATTAAGATGAGAGTCATGAGGAAATGAAAATATAATGGTATTTTCATTAAGGGGTAAAACAATAATTATCCAAGGATTATATATTTATCATAGATAAATATATAAGCATTAAAAAGGCAAAACCACTAACCTTAAAAGGCTTTAGTGGATCGACCAACCCTCCTAAGGAAAATGAAGAGTTGAGTTTGATTTATAATTAAACTAGGAGTGCTTACAGATAATTATGGAGGTTTTCTAATCCTTCTAGAACTCTCTTTGATATCCTATAAATACAAAGGAAATTCTAGAGATTCACAGAACACACCAATAATCCCTAAAATCCTCCCCCTCTCCTCCTCTCCAACCGATCTGTCGACCAAAAGAGTTTTACCCTAAGTAGACATCGTCTATTCGAATTTATTCAACTACATCTATTCGACATCTTTTGTTGACTAGTTTACTCGATTTCGTACTCGCCAACTTGCATAGGTTCGAGCCCTAGTTTTACCTGTGCAGTACTGGTTGATACTTGACGCAACCAAAGTTTAGATTTTCTCCCAGTAAACACTAAACTGATTGAACCAAAGAAGAGAATAAAGAAGAAGATGATAAACGCTTTTATATGTGTTTAGTTAGGTTATATCTCTGGTTAGGAGACCAGGCTATTATGGTTTCGGCTGCATAGCCTTTGTGTGTTTATTGTTCGTTGTGCATGTTTTATAGGCCATGCGGATGACCATTATGTGGAAAACTAGAAGGGGGTTGAATAGTTTACCGGTTTTTAACTTAATTATCTTTTGAAACTTTCCGTGTAATCAAAGATCTAAACTAAAAGACAATATGTAATATGCAAGAATAAAGAAAAAAACGATCAAACCACAACACGAGAGTTTATCGTGGTTCGGCTACAAGGACTTTTTTTCCTTGCCCTACTCCACGCCCCGAGTATCCAACTCGAGAGTTTCTTTCACTAGTCAACAAGCTCCTTTCACCGACGGAGAAAACCTTACACGTCGCTTACACAAGATTACCGACACAAAGCTAGATGTCGAGTTCTTTTACAAGGGTACAACCACTCCCGTCACACTATGTATTTTAATGCCTAAAATACTAACCGATCACTACTGAATATACACAATCAAATGAAGTATAAACTACACGAAGTCTATACAATGCTAAGCTAACAAGTCTTGCAAAGTTGTGTTTAATACTTGTAACTTTGATATGAACTTGTGAACTTCTTTGCTACAAGAGAACTTCACACAAATGAAATGTTAATGAGTTAGATGAATGATATGAGTATGTATGTGTAAATTATGATGAGAAGTGATGAGAGATTTCTTGCAAGTGGCTTGGTATTTATAGCCAAACAAACCAGACCACTGGCGGAACTGGCAGAACCAAAACAAGGGTTCCGCCCTTGTAACCCCAGGGTTCCGCCAGGTCTGACAGTCAAAGCCTTCAAGAAATCTTTCCATATCTAGCAATGTCAAATCAAGCTTCTTCAAGTCAACACACAATAGAAAGAATAAGAGACCTTCTAAAATGTGTAAGAAGTCTTATGGAAAGTCAAATACTCAACCTTTCCATAAATGCACATGTTACATTTTCTATATTTTGAAACATGAAAATGTTATGTTAAATATGAAATGTAAATGTAGCAAATAAAGTCTAGTTATGCAAGACTAAAACTAAAATCATGTTTTACTAAAAACTAAAGTTTACACTTTATCGTTAACAAAACTTAGCAAAGATCGTAAAATATAAATAACGTTTTTAGGCGATATTTGTATTAACAATCTCCCCTTTTTTGTTGATGACAAAACATAAACTTTATTTTTAAGTAAATCACTAATTCTAGTGTTAAGTCTTTAAAAGTTTGTATTTAAACTTGTTTTACTTATTTGATGAAAACCATTTAAGAATATAAGTTTAAATATATTTTCTCCCCCTTTTTGTCGAAACAAAAAGAAGAGTTGCGAAGCGGAATAATGCAAGTGCTCCCCCTTGGACAATACTCCCCCTAAATGGAGTGCCAAGTTAGGAAACATGGATTTTGAACCTACAACATAAGAGTTAGTTGGCGATAATGACACACGACAAATCGTGTAGCCACAACACAATATGAGAATATAAGCAATCACAATCACAACTCATATATGATCAACCAACAATGCAAACAAGATAGTAGAAAAGATGTCACTCCAAGTAAAATTTGACTTTCTAAAAGTCAAAGACAAGAAATGAAAAATTTCTTCCTACTTCTAGAAATAAAAAGAAAAACAAAAAGTAACAAAGAAATAAAATCCTACTTCTATAAATGGACGTCTCCCAACATTTTCCTAAATGGGGCAAAGCCTCCATAGTACGCTCTAAGAGTCGTTTGGGTGTGAGAGAGCATCCAAACGTTCAAGAATGTGTTGTAGAGCAAAGCGGGTTTCATCTTGGACTTGGTGGAGCATGATTTTTATGCTCTCACTTATTTTAGCCTCCCGCTCACAATGTGAGCAACCATGGCGGGGATTGGGTAGGATGTGATCATGGGATGATGGTTGAGGTGGTGGAATGGTGGCAGTTTCTTTGGTGGAGGATGGGTTTGCAATGAATGCAAGCAAGGTGCTTTGAAACTCCATGGCTTGATGGAGATGATTGTCCACCATGCTGTTGAAAGCATATAGGTTATTAAGGCAGTCGTTGATTTCCTTGTTGGATTTTGGAGTGTTGTTCCATAACGACGCCTCAATTTCCTCATATGAGGGAAAGAGGGACTCAAAGTGTTGGGAATGGGATTGTGGTTGTGATACTTGAGGTTGTGGTAGTTGGTGTTGTTCTAAGTGAGGTTCTTCATAGAGAGGTCCATGGATGTCTTTGTAGATGGGGTGAAACAACAATGGTTTAGGTTGTGAAGGTTGTTCTAGTGGTGGTGGTTCTTGTTCAAAAGGGACATTGGGCTCAAAGAATGCCCGTGTGTGTTCATGTGCCATTCGTTCGATAGAAGCAAACGAAGGCAAGGGTGGTGGATTTGATGATCTATGTGGAATATCCTCAAGATCCTCTAGAAAAGGATGTGGTGATGTTGGTGGAGTTCCAAATAGTTCCATTGGTTCAAGGTTTGGTGATTTAGGTGGTGATGGTGACTTGGATGGTTGAGTTGTAGCCGGTGGTGGACTTGGATCAATGGGTGTCTTTGTTGGTGGTGGAGTGGTGATAACATGATTGAATTTTGGTGATGGTGTGGGAGTTGCAAGATTAAGGAAGTTTTCATCCTTAATAGGTGAGGAAATGATTAGTGGTGATTCTTCCGAAGATGAGGAGCTAAGGTTGATGGTGGTGTTGCAACAAAAGGGTTTTACACCTATGCGTACGGTTCTCCTAATGGGTCGAGCTGGTGGAGAGGTGATTGTTGACTTTGTCATTGTCAAAATGGTGGTGTAGAAGATTAGATTCAGAGATTGAGATGTTGATGGTGTGATTTGGAAGTGTTCTACGATGGTCAAATTTATAGAGTTGAAGAATTGTGGAAAGGAGTGTTTGGATTTGATGTTTTACCATACAAAAATTGAGGTTTCTAATGATTTGGAAGAGTTATGAAGGTTGTCAAATCATTGGAAGTCAATCCAATAAAAATGATGGAGTAAGAAGACAAAGATTTGCACTAAATGCTTAGTGGTCTTGTCATAATGTTTTGGATCAGATGTCCCACGGATACCAAGGAACCTTTAGGAGGGTTCCTTGCCTTATGAGCAAGGGTTCCTTGGGTTGGTTATGATTAAATTTGATTTTTGGCGGGAAAGGGGTTTCTAGTGGTTCTAGAGGCTGAGATTGATCCTAATGTACTTATCAAGTAATGAGAAAGGATTTTCTAACTAAAAACTCTGATTAGGAGTTGCGGGAAACATGGAATTTCGAAAAGTTAAAAAAAATTCTGCAGGTGCCTGGCGGAACCCTACAACATCAAAGGCGGAACCCTTGTTTGGGTTCCGTCTGATCCGTTGGGCCAAAACTGGGTAACCCAGAAATTACACTGGCGGAACCTTGTTTTTGGTTCCGCCAGACCCCAAAAAGTGGACAGACCAGATTTTTCTTCATCAAGACGATTCCAATTTTTCCAAAAATTCCTAAAACATAAACTTAAATATAGATCTGATTAGGAAATGCAAAAATAAGATATAGAAACACTCTTACCGTTGGACTTTGACCGGGGGCTAGCGAATTTCACTATACTTAGTGAAATTTTTCATAGACTTGAAAATTTGACAACATGCCAAATGTTGTCATCCTGCATAATTGTTAGTACAAATATGTTCTAAACATAACCAAATATCCCTACAAATACATAAATCCATAAAACAAAGTTTTAAACATCCAAATTGTTCAAATGACACCTAGTGCCAAACACTACTTCACACATGCTCTCATTGGCGATCGACCTTCTTCTTGAGCTTTCCAAGGAACCTCCCGAGACATTTGAACATCCCCTTAGTTTGCTTGAATTCCGCCGACTCATTCGGAATATTTGGAAGTTGTGAAAAGTATTCAAGAGGTGGGAGCCTAGAGTTGGGTAAACTATCATCTTCACTCATTGAAGATGACGATGAGGAAGTAGGATGATGAGGGCGTTTCCTTTGGGTTTTGTACACTCTCTTATCACTTAGTGGGACAAATGTGTGTGGGATGAGAGAGTAGTCTAGGCGAAGACCTCTAGGAGTTGGAGGAATAGGAGCAATGTGCCTAAGGAGATGGGTCAAGAGCATTCCATATGGCATAGCTGTTGTGCCTAGCACGGGAATGTCGGCCATTCTTTTGGCCATGTAGTAGGCCAAGTTGAAGGGTTGCCTAACGGACAAAGAGTAGAACATGTAGCAAAGGCAAACATTGATATGATCCCAGTTTCCTATGGTGCTAATGACATTGGCTCTAAGGAGTTCTTCCCATTTCTTAAATTGAGGCTTGAGCTCATTGAGTTCCATACCATATGTGTCAGAGGTCCTATTGAAAAGGTGATCACGAAGTACATCCTTGGATACAAGAGGAGTATCATATGGATGAATGCGGTCAATGAGTGTGTCAAGAGTTGAGAGGGTATATTTGTCGGTGTAGATGCAAGTACCACGGTTTGGAACACCTAGGATTTGAGCAAATTCATTGAGAGTGAAAGAGTATTGGTGACAACTAACCATGAAGTTTATAGACACGAGGCCATACTCATTGGTGGAGAGAGTAACAGATGCATAGAATTCTAGAATGAACCTAGGACAAATACGCTCGTCGATTTCTAAGAGACAATCAAAGTTAATGGTGGCAAGTTCCGTACGGAGGTTTGTACCGGCTAGGAAGGATGGGTCAATGGTTCTACCCTCGTGGACATAACGCTTTTCTAAGGCTTTGAAAATGTTGATTTGAGCTTCGGTAAGACCTTTGGTTTTGTGGTGTTTGGGTAGGTACTTAATGGTGTCCTTGTGGTCGTAATGAGTTACGGGAGGCATGATGATTCCTAGAAAAACAAAATTTCGTATTTTAGTCTAAGTTAGCGACTATTGCAATATGAATGTTCTAGTGTGTGCCTATATGAAAACCATGTGGAGGTGCGGTTATCTTGACTCATTTTGATGCTTAAAATGTTTTATAATGCAAGTTTTTGTTATAAAACAAAAGATAACCTAAACGCTCCTAATTCAATGTAGCTTCGTTTGAATGTACCTGAAAATACATATTAGTTATGTATTCCCTTTAGCATTCAAGAGACATTATGCAAGTGATGTTTTAAACATAACGTTTTTATTTTGTATTCACAATGTAAGACGAAAAAAATATTTGTCCTATTTGTAAGAAATTTTTGCAAAAATTTGACATGGGGTGTTTTAGTAAACATGTTAATAACTAATAAAGATGCAATTCCTAACTATGGGAAACATGATTAGTTTTGTTTAACACCTAATTTTCTGCATGAATTTCTCAAGTTAATGCATAACCCCAAGTTTATGTTTTTGTGCACAAAATAGAATTCCTAGAAGCAGATCAGGAGTGTAATTATGTTAGGAATACTTACAATGATGATTAGAGAGCAATGTGTATGAAGGAAGAATAAAAATTTCGTTGGTTTGGATAAGTGGTGAAGTG
Source organism: Artemisia annua (assembly GCA_014162995.1). Lineage (NCBI taxonomy): Eukaryota > Viridiplantae > Streptophyta > Magnoliopsida > Asterales > Asteraceae > Artemisia > Artemisia annua. The sequence continues at coordinate 40,624 of LBNU01027349.1, read as the reverse complement.
AATAGTAGCAGTTTGGGAGTTGTGGTATTAGATACTGGGTGTTTGGTTTAATATAAACTAATAAAAAGGTTCCGCAGGTCGGCGGATACGGCGGAACCAAATGTTGGGTTCCGCCCCTTATGTCGCGGGGTTCTGCCGCATCAGCAGAGAAGAAAAAATGTTTTGATTTGTTTTGATTTTTGTGATTTTATTCTAATGTACAGATCTGCAATGTAGGTTCCATGAGTCCTAAGCCAAGTCTAAGAATGTTAAATGGTTCTCGTTTAAGAGGTTTTGTGAGAATGTCAGCAATGTTGTCTTCGGAAGAAACTTTCTCAATTTAGATGTTCCCTTTTTGAACATTATCACGAAGGAAATGATGACGGATTTCAATATGTTTAGTACGAGCATGTTGAACTGTATTTTTGCTAAGATCTATGGCTCCTTTGTTGTCACAAAGAATGGAGATGTCGTTGAGTTGAATTCCGTAGTCGACAAGAGCTTGCTTCATCCAAAGAGCTTGTTGACATGCTTTTCCAGCCGATACGTATTCGGCTTCCGTTGTTGAGATAGCGAGAGCCGTTTGCTTCTTAGAGAACCATGAGGTGAGACAATGTCCAACAAAAGTACAAATACCACTTGTACTTTTTCTATCAACATAGTCACCGGAATGGTCCAAGTCGGCATACACTATGGTGTCTCCTCCCCTTAATATATCTAAAAATCATTTTTACAGCTTCAAGATGAATTGTTTTAGGATCTTCTTGAAAACGAGCACATAGACAAACACTAAACATAATGTCGGGTCTAATAGCCGTTAAGTAAAGTAGACTTCTAATCATACCTCTAGATTTAGTGATATCTACGGATTCACTTTCCTCATCCTTGGTTAGTTTAGTTTCCGTGGACATAGGCGTTTTGATTGGTTTTGAATCTTCTAAACCAAATTTCTTAAGCATGTCCTTAATATATTTGGATTGGTTAAAGAAGATACCATCTTCTAGTTGTTTGATTTGGAGTCCTAGGAAAAAGTTGAGTTCTCCCATCATACTCATTTCAAACTCGTCATGCATGATTTTTGAGAAATCGTCACATAATTCTTGACAAGTTGATCCGAATATAATGTCATCAACATAGATTTGGACTATGATAATATGTGAACCTTTCTTCTTAGTGAAGAGAGTATTATCAACTAAGCCCATGGTATACCTATGGTTAACTAGGAAGGTTTTAAGTCGAGCATACCACGCTTTTGGAGCTTGCTTAAGTCCGTATAAAGCCTTTTTAAGTTTGTAAACATGATTAGGTTTTTCAAAATCGGTGAAGCCCGGTGGTTGAGCAACATACACTTCTTCATTTATAAACCCATTTAGGAATGCACTTTTGACGTCCATTTGAAAGAGTTTAAAATTGTGTGCGCATGCATATGCAAGTAAAATCCTAATTGACTCGAGCCTAGCAACCGGAGCAAAGGTTTACTCGTAGTCAATGCCTTCTTGTTGATTATATCCTTGTGCTACTAGCCTAGCTTTGTTTCTAGACACTACACCGTTTTTACCCATTTTATTACGAAAAACCCATTTTGTTCCAATTATTGTTTGACTTCTTGGTTGAGAAACTAATGTCCAAACATCATTTCTAACAAATTGGTTTAATTATTCTTGCATAGCTATCACCCATGATTCATCTTTTATAGCTTCGTTTATATTTTTCGGTTCAAGAGTTGACACGAAACAAAAGAAGTTACTTTCATTTTGGACTTTTGATCTTAAAGGTTCCGCCCTTGTAACCCCAGGGTTCCGCCAGGTCTGACAGTCAAAGCCTTCAAGAAATCTTTCCATATCTAGCAATGTCAAATCAAGCTTCTTCAAGTCAACACACAATAGATAGAGTAAGAGACCTTCTAAAATGTGTAAGAAGTCTTATGGAAAGTCAAACACTCAACCTTTCCATAAATGCACATGTTACATTTTCTATATTTAGAAATATGAAAATGTTATGTTAAATATGAAATGTAAATGTAGCAAATAAAGTCTAGTTATGCAAGACTAAAACTAAAATCATGTTTTACTAAAAACTAAAGTTTACACTTTGTCGTTAACAAAACTTAGCAAAGATCGTAAAATAAAAATAACGTTTTTAGGCGATATTTGTATTAACAATTTCCCCTTTTTTGTTGATGACAAAACATAACTTTATTTTAAAGTAAATCACTAATTCTAGTGTTAAGTCTTTAAAAGTTTGTATTTAAACTTGTTTTACTTATTTGATGAAAAACATTTAAGAATATAAGTTTAAATATTTTCTCCCCCTTTTTGTCGAAACAAAAAGAAGAGTTGCGAAGCGGAATAATGCAAGTGCTCCCCCTTTGACAATACTCCCCCTAAATGGAGTGCCAAGTTAGAAAACATGGATTTTGAACCTACAACAAAAGAGTTAGTTGGCGATAATGACACATGACAAATCGTGTAGCCACAACACAATATGAGAATATAAGCAATCACAATCACAACTCATATATGATCAACCAACAATGCAAACAAGATAGTAGAAAAGATGTCATTCCAAGTAAAATTTGACTTTCTAAAAGTCAAAGACAAGAAATGAAAAATTTCTTCCTACTTCTAGAAATAAAAAGAAAAACAAAAAGTAACAAAGAAATAAAATCCTACTTCTATAAATGGACGTCTCCCAACATTTTCCTAAATGGGGCAAAGCCTCCATAGTACGCTCTAAGAGTCGTTTGGGTGTGAGAGAGCATCCAAATGTTCAAGAATGTGTTGTAGAGCAAAGCGGGTTTCATCTTGGACTTGGTGGAGCATGATTTTTATGCTCTCACTTATTTTAGCCACCCGCTCACAATGTGAGCAACCATGGCGGGGATTGGGTAGGATGTGATCATGGGATGATGGTTGAGGTGGTGGAATGGTGGCGGTTTCTTTGGTGGAGGATGGGTTTGCAATGGATGCAAGCAAGGTGGTTTGAAACTCCATGGCTTGATGGAGATGATTGTCCACCATGCTTTTGAAAGCATATAGGTTATTAAGGCAATCGTTGATTTCCTCGTTGGAGTTTGGAGGGTTGTTCCATAACGATGCCTCAATTTCCTCATATGAGGGAAAGAGGGACTCAAAGTGTTGGGAATGGGATTGTGGTTGTGATACTTAAGGTTGTGGTGGTTGGTGTTGTTCTAAGTGAGGTTCTTCATAGAGAGGTCCATGGATGTCTTTGTAGATGGGGTGAAACAACAATGGTTTAGGTTGTGAAGGTTGTTCCTGTGGTGGTGGTTCTTGTTCAAAAGGGACATTGGGCTCAAAGAATGCCTGTGTGTGTTCATGTGCCATTCGTTTGATAGAAGCAAACGAAGGCAAGGGTGGTGGATTTGGTGATCTAGGTGGAATATCCTCAAGATCCTCTAGAAAAGGATGTGGTGATGTTGGTAGAGTTCCAAATAGTTCCATTGGTTCAAGTTTTGGTGATTTAGGTGGTGATGGTGACTTGGATGGTTGAGTTGTAGCCGGTGGTGGACTTGGATCAATGGGTGTCTTTGTTGGTGGTGGAGTGGTGATAACATGATTGAATTTTGGTGATAGTGTGGGAGTTGCAAGATTAAGGAAGTTTTCATCCTTGATAGGTGAGGAAATGATTAGTGGTGATTCATCTGAAGATGAGGAGCTAAGGTTGATGGTGGTGTTGCAACAAAAGGGTTTTACACTTATGCGTACGGTTCTCCTAATGGGTCGAGATGGTGGAGAGGTGATTGTTGACTTTGTCATTGTCAAAATGGTGGTGTAGAAGATTAGATTCAGAGATTGAGATGTTGATGGTGTGATTTGGAAGTGTTCTAAGATGGTCAAATTTATAGAGTTGAAGAATTGTGGAAAGGAATGTTTGGATTTGATGTTCTACCATACAAAAATTGAGGTTTCTAATGATTTGGAAGAGTTATGAAGGTTGTCAAATCATTGGAAGTCAATCCAATGAAAATGGTGGAGTAAGAAGACAAATATTTGCACTAAATGCTTAGTGGTCTTGTCATAGTGTTTTGGATCAGATGTCCCACGGATACCAAGGAACCTTAGGAGGGTTCCTTGCCTTATGAGCAAGGGTTCCTTGGGTTGGTTATGATTAAATTTTATTTTTGGCGGGAAAGGGGTTTCTAGTGGTTCTAGAGGCTGAGATTGATCCTAATGTAGTAATGATAAAGGATTTTCTAACTAAAAACTCTGATTAGGAGTTGTGGGAAACATGGAATTTCGAAAAGTTAAAAAAAAGTCTGCAGGTGCCTAGCGGAACCCTACAACATCAAAGGCGGAACCCTTGTTTGGGTTCCGTCTGATCCGTTGGGCCAAAACTGGGTAACCCAGAAAATTACACTGGCGGAACCCTGTTTTTGGTTCCGCCAGACCCCAAAAAGTGGACAGACCAGATTTTTCGTCGTCAAGACGATTTCCAATTTTTCCAAAAATTCCTAAAACATAAACTTAAATATAGATCTGATTAGGAAATGCAAAAATAAGATATAGAAACACTCTTACCGTTGGACTTTGACCGGGGGCTAGCGAATTTCACTATACTTAGTGAAATTTTTCATAGAATTGAAAATTTGACAACATGCCAAATGTTGTCATCCTGCATAATTGTTAGTACAAATATGTTCTAAACATAACCAAATATCCCTACAAATACATAAATCCATAAAAGAAAGTTTTAAACATCTAAATTGTTCAAATGACACCTAGTGCCAAACACTACTTCGCACACGCTCTCATTGGCGATCGACCTTCTTCTTGAGCTTTCCAAGGAACCTCCCGAGACATGTGAACATCCCCTTAGTTTGCTTGAATTCCGCCGACTCATTCGGAATATTTGGAAGTTGTGAAAGGTATTCAAGAGGTGGGAGCCTAGAGTTGGGTAAACTATCATCTTCACTCATTGAAGATGACGATGAGGAAGTAGGAGGATGAGGGCGTTTCCCTTGGGTTTTGTAGACTCTCTTATCACTTAGTGGGACAAATGTGTGTGGGATGAGAGAGTAGTCTAGGCGAAGACCTCTAGGAGTTGGAGGAATAGGAGCAATGTGCCTAGGGAGACGGGTCAAGAGCATTCCATATGGCATAGCCGTTGTGCCTAGCATGGGAATGTCGGCCATTCTTTTGGCCATGTAGTAGGCCAAGTTGAAGGGTTGCCTAACGGACAAAGAGTAGAGCATGTAGCAAAGGCAAACATTGATATGATCCCGGTTTCCTATGGTGCTAATGACATTGGCTCTAAGGAGTTCTTCCCATTTCTTGAATTGGGGCTTGAGTTCATTGAGTTCCATACCATATGGGTCCTTGTTGACCTCATTTCCGGTACGTGTTTTCCTAGTGTTGGAGGTCCTAATGAAAAGGTGGTCACGAAGTACATCCTTGGACACAAGAGGAGTATCATAGGGATGAATGCGGTCAATGAGTGTGTCAAGAGTTGAGAGGGAATGTTTGTCGGTGTAGATGCAAGTACCACGGTTTGGAACACCTAGGATTTGAGCAAATTCATTGAGAGTGAAGGAGTATTGATGACTACTAGCCATGAAGTTTATAGACATGAGACCATACTCATCGGTGGAGAGAGTGACGGATGCATAGAATTCTAAAATGAACCTAGGACAAATAGGCTCGTCGATTTCTAAGAGACAATCAAAGTTGATGGTAGCAAGTTCCGCGGGGAGGTTTGTACCGGCTAGGAAGGATGGGTCAATGGTTCTACCCTCGTGGACATAACGCTTTTCTAGGGCTTTGAAAATGTTGATTTGGGCTTCGGTAAGACCTTTGGTTTTGTGGTGTTTGGGTAGGTACTTAATGGTGTCCTTGTGGTCGTAATGAGTCACGGGAGGCATGATGATTCCTAGAAATAAAATTTCACATTTTAGTCTTAAGTTAGCGACTATAATAATGTGGATGTTCTAGTGTGTGCCTATATGAAAACAATGTGGAGGTGCGGTTATCTTGACTCATTTTGATGCTTAAAACGTTTTATAATGCAAGTTTTGTTATAAAACAAAAGATAACCCAAACGCTCCTAGTTCAATGTAGCTTCGTTTGAATGTACCCGAAAATACATATTAGTTATGTATTCCCTTTAGCATTCAAGAGACATTATGCAAGTGATGTTTTAAACATAACGTTTTTATTTTGTATTCACAATGTGAGACGAAAAAATATTTGTCCTATTTGTAAGAAATTTTTGCAAAAATTTGACATGGGGTGTTTTAGTAAACATGTTAATAACTAATAGGGATGCAATTCCTAACTATGGGAAACATGATTAGTTTTGTTTAACACCTAATTTTCTGCATGAATTTCTCAAGTTAATGCATAACCCCAAGTTTTTGTTTTTGTGCAAAAAAATAGAATTCCTAGACGCAGATCAGGAGTGTAATTATGTTAGGAATACTTACAATGATGATTAGAGAGCAATGTGTATGAAGGAAGAATCAAAATTTCGTTGGTGTGGATAAGTGGTGAAGTGAATAGTAGCAGTTTGGGAGTTGTGGTATGAGATAATGGGTGTTTGGTTTAATATAAACTAATATAAAGGTTCCGCAGATCGGCGGAACCAAATGTTGGGTTCCGCCCCTTATGTCGCAGGGTTCCGCCGCATCAACAGAGAAGAAAAAATGTTTTGATTTGTTTTGATTTTTGTGATTTTATTCTAATGTACAGATCTACAATGTAGGTTCCATGAGTCCTAAGCCAAGTCTAAGAAGGTTAAATGGTTCTCGTTTAAGAGGTTTTGTGAGAATGTCAGCAATGTTGTCTTCGGAAGAAACTTTCTCAATTGAGATGTTCCCTTTTTGAACATTATCACAAAAGAAATGATGAACGATTTCAATATGTTTAGTACGAGCATGTTGAACTGTATTTTTGCTAAGATCTATGGCTCCTTTGTTGTCATAAAGAATGGAGATGTCGTTGAGTTGAATTCCGTAGTCGACAAGAGCTTGCTTCATCCAAAGAGCTTGTTGACATGCTTTTCCAGCCGATACGTATTCGGCTTCCGTTGTTGAGATAGCGAGAGTCGTTTGCTTCTTAGAGAACTGGTATGTGTTAATTCACATACCTTTTCATAGCCAAAAACCGACCCAAATAGACTAATTATGCTAACAAATGCCAAAGAATGTGTGTTTTTATGTTTTTGATCGTGCAGGGTCGGATATTTCACAAAAGGACGAAAATCAAACGAAAACCAGCAAAAACGAGCACGAGAGTGGAACGAGTAAAAAAAGTCAAAGATGAGCTCAGAATGTCACATTGGTCCTTCAATTATCAAAGTTTGACAAGTCAAGTCCTTGGATCAATTTGTGAAAAATGGCAGATTTAGTCCTTGCATTTTACAAAATATCAAAATCTATCCTCTAATCCTAAATTTTACACATCAAATAATCCCAAAAATGTCCAGCCCAATCCCAACAAACAAACCGGCCCACACCCTTATTATTCTTACCCGGGCCACCCTTTCATTTAACCCACATAAATAAAAATAATATAGAAATATTTACCCGCCCCCCAAATCCTTTTACCCGTACATCCCTAACCTCACACCTCATGAACCCTAGAAATCAGTTCACACCAATTACCCATCTCCACATAAATTACCATCAATTACCTAATGATTAATGCTTCTAGAAGTCCAGTCACGTGCTCAGAGAATGTCAGAGAGAAGAATTAGCTTAGGATTGGCTCACGTGGACACATGGCAGCTGGTGATTGCGGCTAACACCTCATCATTCCTTCTTGGATTCCCTTTCTAGATGTTCTGACAAGGAAAGAGAGGGAAGTGCACACGGATCGCCAGCATCAGCAAAATGGAGTCCTCCTCTTGGCTATGCCACATCACACTTTCTCATCCAAGGGCTTAAAATAATGTGAAGAAACACAGATTGATCTAAGGGATGAAATTGGAGTTTCTGGATGCTTCTGACAGGCCTCACCCCTCACCTTCACATTTCCTATAAATAGTAGCCATTTTTCACTCATTTGTAAGTAGTTTTTAGAGAGTGGAAATGCTGCCAAAATGTATTTAGATATTAGCTTTGTAAACTTTTAGTGTTCTTAATAAAATTCAGTTCATATTTTTCTTTCATAATTTTCTCTTGTTTACTTAAATCTAATATAGCTTATGTTAAAGCATTCTCAAGTTCTTAAGCTGATTCCATAAGTGTTGATTCATACTATAGATTGTAGTTAAAGAGGTGTTTGGATCTGCTTATTACTTGATGTTCTTGTTGTTATTTTATCTTAGTTCTTGTGCTAGTAATCTCCTTAGGGTACATTTAGGATAGTTTTAGCATAACAATGGTAGTTTGTTTTACAAAAAGTCAAAAGTATCATATAATACAAATTCTGCTGGTGTAAGTGAGTATTAGGATCTGAGATTTTGAGAATTGGTGCTTAACCTGTTTATCTAAGTTTATCAAGTGAATCTAATGCTTTATTTTACAGCTAGTGTCAGAATTAAATCATTGAAATTCAGATTTGTCAAAATTAGGTTCATAATAAAAATCAAACTGCTTCTGTAATTGATACTTAACTGTTCCTTTTATAGTCAAATTTTAGTGATCATTTGATGTTAAATGTCCTGGATATTTGCTTTTCTTTGATCTTTTGTTGTTGTTATGCAATTGTTTCTGGCTTATTTCCCTTAGCTTAGCTATTTTCATAGCTTAATCTCTGCTTAAAAGCCCCTTTAGGACTGTTGTACTCTGTGCTAGCATTTCAGTTTTCATGCTTCCAGTTTTTTTACATCTGTTCTCAGGCTCAATAAGGTGTTCAATTGATAGTTAGAATTAGGGCTTTTGAGTTTTTAGGTACTTAGCTTGGTAGTCTAGATTTTTCCCCTTTAAGTTTCTACTTTACAGCTTATTTGAAGTGCTTTTTAGGCTTGCAAAGTAGGTACTAAGCTCATGATTTGCTGATTTCACCTTAGAATTGAATCTGTGCATTTTAGCTTGTTCACTATACTTGTGTGATCTATCTGAGCATATTAGAGCTTGTCTAAGTGTTTTACATGGTCCTTGAACTATTGGCTTATTCTGGCTTATATATGCTTATTCAAAGTGCTTATGTAACTGCTTGATGTTCCATTTTTGTGTTCCTGTGTGATATTTGGCCTTATCTGAGTTTAACTGAGCTTATTTTAGTATTATAATCCTCTGTGTCAATTTTAATTAGTTTTGTTTCAAGTGCTTATTAATAAGCACTTGAAATAAGCTGAATATAAGCCAATAAGGACTTTTCTGCATATTTTTCCATTTTTCTTATTTTTCATAGATTTCAAATATTGTTTTAGAATTCTCATAAAAATTTCAGAATTTTTCTCATTCATTTACTATTTCTTTTTATTTTTAAATAGATTTTAGAATATTAAATCATTTTTAATTTCAAATTAAATCACAGAAAGACAAAAATAGTTTCTGATTTTATTTCTAAATTTCATTTTCAGTTTAATAAGATTTTTAGAAAATAAATTGTAGAATAAATTTTTTATTTTATAAATAGTTTGATTTACTTTTATTAAATAAAAATACAAAAATAGTTTTTAATTCATATTAAATAAATAAAAAGTCAAAATAATGTTTTTTCTTTTTTCTAAAATTTTCTTTTATCATTTTAAAGTTTTAAAAATTTCATTTGAGCTCGTAGGTTTAGTCTAGCTTAAAATTCACTTTTTATTTTGTAACATAGACGTTTATTTTAGTTTACGTTTACGTTTTTGACGTTCGTGCTTTATGTGCTTGTACCTTTAT
>LBNU01027349.1:11477-22030 GCA_014162995.1 Artemisia annua | reverse complement strand
TGACCATTTCCTAAGAGTATTTGATTTATAATAAGAGTTTTATTCTTGTGTTTAAGGGAACCATACCTTATGAACCTTGGATAGATCTTGAATTGATTGGTTTACACTTAAAGCTTGTTTTTATGAACTAAAATCTTGACGAAGGTTTAACTTGTAGAAACAATAGATTAGATCACCATCTAATTATCACAACCAACATGTTCTCAAAAGTTATCACAATCACATGTGTCATTAAGTAGAAGACTAGTCTAAGCAAGTGTAGCTTTTAAATTATTGAATTTACTTATTATCTTATTTGCTTACGTTTAGAGAATTACTTTCAGACTAATATTAGATTCACTCACAAATCCCTGCGAACGATCCCGACTTACCATCATATCTTGCTATAACGGACGAGTACACTTGCTCGTATGTGTTGTTTCTAGATTCGGTAATTCACCTTTATAAATTTAAAACTTGCACTAACAAATAGCACATCAGAGAGTCATGAGAAATTGTACCTTTTCCAATGATTTTGCATTTAGCTTTGCTATCAAAAGTAACATTACCTCCATCACATTTTTGATACGTTGAAAAGAGGCTTTTGTTACCGTCATGTGTCTTGAGCAACCGCTATCTTTGATTCATTCATCCGGTTCCAAACTAATTTTTAAGAACACCTATTTTATGAAAAACACTCAAACGTTTGGTCCCCAATATCTCATGGGTCCATTTTGGTTAAACATACCATTAACTTGATCCATGTATGAAAATGGAACGTATTGGTTCCATGACATGTAATTTGGAATTTGGTAATGTCTAGGTATGTTTTGGTTCCAACCATGTTAGTAGTTTGGTTGTGTGTTGTAGTTACTCTTTGGAAAGGGGCGTTTGGGGATAGGAGTTTTAGGTCTCGATTGAGTAGTTTTAGTTCTAAATTCATTTCTACCAAGTCCTACTCCAAATTTAATAGTTGGTTTCAGTTTTGTTTCATTTGTACTAGTTTTGGACTTATTTGTGACTTTAACGAACTTTGTACGATCCGACGTAGAAAATATCTTTTCTGCTGCAGACCCCGCGGAACCTTTGGGTTCAACGGGCGAAACGCTGTTTTGGGTTCCATCTGGTCCGTGGGAGCCTGTAGCAGTTTTGTTAGCTTCTTTTGCTTTCTCGTCTTGTTTCGTTTGACTCTTTGAAGTTTCTAATTTCATGAAACCTAGTCATGTTTTATCAAATGGTGACTTTTGAAGTTTCATTATTTCATCCGCACAAGAAATAATTTTATCGAACCTTTTAAACTTTGTGGTTTGTTTTATTAGATAATTTTGAGTAATTTTAAGTTTCTCAATTTTGAGTTTAAACGTTTCGCATGATTTACACAATGTGTTAATATAAATATCGTCTAAAAACATTATTTATATTTTACGATCTTTGTTAAGTTTTGTTAACGACAAAGTGTAAACTTTAGTTTTTAGTAAAACATGATTATAGTTTAAGTCTTGCATAACTAGACCTTATTTCATATAAGACTTTTGCTACATTTACATTTCCTATAAAACACAACATTTTTTATATAATTAAAATAGAAAAATAAACATCACATCATGTGCATTTATGGAAAGCTTGAGTGTTGGACTTTCCATAAGACCTCTTACATATTTTAGAAGGTCTTTTACTCAATCTACCTTGTGTGTTTGACTAGATATGGAAAGATTTCTTGCAAGTTTACCTGTCAGACCTGGCGGAACCTTCGGGCTATATGGGCGGAACCCATTCTTTGGTTCCGCCGCATCCGCCAGGCTGCTGGTTGGTTTGGCTATAAATACCAAGCCACTTGCAAGAATTCACCTATCACTTCTCATTACATTTTACACATACATCATTCATCTAACCCATTAACATTTTCATTTGTGTAAAGCTCTCTTGTAGAAAAGAAGTTCACAAGTTCATAGCAAAGTTACAAGTATTCAACACAACGTTGCAAGACTTGTTAGCTTAGCATTGTATTGACTTCGTGTAGTTTATACTTCATTTGATTGTGTATATTCAGTTGTGATCGGTTAGTATTTTAGGCCCTAAATACATAGTGTGACGGGAGTGGTTGTACCCTTATAAAAGAACTCGACATCTAGCTTTGTATCGGTAATCTTGTGTAAGCGACGTGTAAGGTTTTCTCCGCCGGTGAAAGGAGCTTGTTGACTAGTGAAAGAAACTCTCGAGTTGGATACTCGGGGCGTGGAGTAGGGCAAGGAAAAAGAGTCCTTGTAGCCGAACCACGATAAACACTTGTATTGTGGTTTGATCGTTTCTTTCTTTATCTTTGCATGTTACATATTGTCTTTAGTCTAGATCTTTGATTACACGGAAAGTTTCAAAAGATAATTAAACTAAAAACCAATAAACTATTCAACCCCCCTTCTAGTTTTCTACAATTGGTATCAGAGAGCTACGTTACTCAAGCTTTTAAAATATATTGTGTGTTAAAACTTAAAACGATCCATGGATTTTGAAAATTAAAAAGAAGGGCAATCTATGAAAAGACCACCACTATGGGTGGAAACGAGCCGAGCCGCTCATGAAAAGCTCGAGATCGAATCGGTAAAAAGCTCGAACGAGCCGAGCCTAAACGAGCCCGAGCCCGAGCTCAAGCCTATATTAGAGCTCATTTAATAATCGAGCCCAAGCTCTATATACAAAGCTCGTATAGGCTCGCGAGCCCTAAACGAGCTTTATGTACACAATCATACCTATGTCAAACAAATAGCCCAAAATCTGCTAATAGTCTAGAAAAACACTAGGCCCATTTCCACTTCACAAAATGTTTTGATATAATAACGAGTTCAGCCCACATAATAACCCAAACCCATAAACTAATCATTACATATATTTAATATTTATCACTTAACCCTAAACTCACTCACATCCTTATACTCCCGCAGCCATACCCATCTTTTTCTCTCGTGAAAAACGCAGCAACCAATAGACAAACATCCTTAACAGTTAACACACAAGACGCAACTAGTTATTCACATTTCAACATACCTTTTCCATGGTAAAAATGTAAAATGTTATCATTTTAGGAAAGTGTGGTTGTTATTCATTTGTTATGATGGTGTATAAAATGTTCAAAGATCTTCTATCTAGAACTTTTAGCTATGTTGATTTACATAATTTTTTATGGTTATTTTTCTCATTTGGCTGATTAATCATGTGTAATTCAAACATTAAGTTTTGAAAATATTTTTCCAGGTTATATCTTGTACGTGTGTTTATTATCAAAACACAAGATCAATCGAGCTCAAAACAAATAAACGATCTCTAGATAAACGAGCTTGAATAATGAAGCTCGAGAAGTCTAGGCGCATCACAAACGAGCCGAGCTCGAGCTTTATATATCACGTCACGAGCCGAGCTTAAGCTCGAACCTTAAGGCTCGAACCGAGCTGAGCTCGAGCTCGAGCCCTCTAAAATATAAACGAGCCGAGCTCGAGCCCTGGCAGGCCGGGCTCGGCTCGGCCCGTTTTCACCCCTAACCACCACTTTTTGAAGCAAACGGTTTTATATATTGGAAAAACCGATTTGAAACTTACGTGAAATCTAAAGGTATAGATCTATGGTATATAATCATTGATGGTGATAATATAGCCACTTTTAAAGATACTTCAAATAGTAAAGATGAGGATAGCTCAATTACTAAACATAATGAAGATCAAAAGAAATTGATTGCTAAAAATAATGAAGCTAAAATGATGTTTTACAATGCTTTACCTAAGAAAGAATATGAAAGAGTATTTATGTGTAAAACCGCTAAAGAAATTTGGCAATCTCTAATAGTAACTAATCAAGGAAACTCACAAGATAAAGATAACAAAATTGATCTTCTTATTCAACATATGAACAATTTTTTATCCCGGAAGATGAGATTATTGATTGTGCATTTGCTAGATTTAACATTATTATTACTTCACTTAAAGCACTTGATGAATATTTTTGTAGCAAGAATTTTGTCAGGAAATTTCTTAGAGCACTCCATCCGAAATGGAGAGCAAAAGTGACGGCAATTGAAGAATCCAAGGATCTTTCAAGCATGTCACTTGACGAGCTAATTGGTAACCTCAAAGTTCATGAAATGGTTATGGAAAAAGATTCGGAAATAGTCAAAGGCAAGAAAGAAAAAGTCAAGTCCATTGCCTTGAAGGCTAGAGTTCAATCAAGTGATGATAAAGAATCTAGTTCAGATAGTGACGATGGAGAATATACCATGGCCGTTAGAGATTTCAAGAAGTTCTTTCGTAGACGAGGGAAGTTTGTAAGGCAACCTAAAGATGACAAGAAAATCTTCCGAAAAGATCGTGATGACAAGAAAGGAAATGCTTTAGGTATGGAGACACAAGTCATCTCATACGAGAATGTCCAAAACCACCCAAAAGTAAATCTCAACAAGCTTTGTAAGTGGTACTTGGAGTGATTATGAAGAAGATGACGAGGAGCCAAAGAATGACGAAATTGCTCTCATGGCTCATGACTCAAATGAGGTGCACTCCGACTCATCTTGTTCTTCAATTGATGATGACACTTTACAAAAGGAATATAACAAACTTTGTGAACTAAGCTTAAAAATAATAAACAAAAACAAATTTTTGAAAACTAAAAAGGAGTTTTTAGAAAATGAAGTTTATGAATTAAAAGAAAAAGCTAGGAGGTTCGAAAAGAGTAAAGATATTGACACATTGTGTAAATCATGTGAAGAGCTTAAACTCGAAATTGAGATACTTAGAATTACCCAAGATGATCTAATAAAACAAACCACAAAGTTTAAAAGGTTCAATAAAATTATCTCTTGTGCGGATGAAATAATGAAACTTCAAAAGTCACCATTTGATAAAACAGGACTAGGTTTCATGAAATTAGAAACTTCAAAGAGTCAAACGAAACAAGACAAGAAAGCACAAGAAACTAACAAATCTGCTACAGGAACCCACGGACCAGACGGAACCCAAAACAGGGTTCCGCCCGTTGAACCCAAAGGTTCCGTGGGGTCTGCATCAGAACAATTAGTTTCTATGCCGGATCGTACTAAATTCGTTAAAGTCACAAATAAGTTCAAAACTAGTACAAATGAAACAAAACTAAAACCAGCTATTAAAGTTGGAGTAGGACTTAGTAGAAATGAATTTAGAACTAAAACTACTCAACCGAGACCTAAGACTCCTATTCCCAAACGCCCCTTTCCAAAGAGTAACTACAACACACAATCAAACCACCAACATGGTTGGAACCAAAACTTACCTAGACATTACCAAACTCCAAATTACATGTCATGGAACCCATTTGTTCCATTTTCATACATGGATCAAGTTAATGGTATGTTTAACCAAAATGGACCCACGAGATATTGGGGACCAAACGTTTGAGTGTTTTTCATAAAATAGGTGTGCTTCAAAGTTAGTTTGGAACCGGATGAATGGATCAAAGATAGTGGTTGTTCAAGGCACATGACGGGTAACAAAAGCCTCTTTTCAACATATCAAAAATGTGATGGAGGTAATGTTACTTTTGGTAGCAAAGCTAAATGCAAAATCATCGGAAAAGGTACAATCTCTAATAACTCCCTTTCTATAGATGATGTAGCTCATGTTGATAATCTAGGTTTTAATCTCCTTAGTATTAGTCAACTTTGCCGCAAAAAGTATAACGTCCTTTTCAGTGAAAATGGAAGTAAAATACTTAAAGATGGCATAACCATAGCCAAAGGTGTTCTTAAGAACAACGTATATGTCATGAAGATGGATCAAACATCTAGAGACAAACTTTGTCTCGCATCATTAGATGAATCTTCAACTTTATGGCATAGACGTTTAGGACACGCTAACATGAGACTTATCCAAAACCTCTCCTCCAAAGACTTAGTTCGAAACCTACCTAAGTTGAAATATGACCAACACTTTTGTGATGCTTGCAAAGTCGGTAAACAAGTTCATAGTAGCCATAAGGCTAAAAACATGGTGTCCACATCTAGGTGTCTAGAACTTTTGCATATGGATTTGTTCGGTCCATCCGCTATACAAAGTTATGGAGGTAACTTCTATACTTTGGTAATAGTAGATGATTATTCAAGATATACTTGGACAAAATTTTTGAAAAGTAAAAACGAAGCTTTTGATCAATTTGAAATTCTAAGTAAGAAAATTCAAAATCAAGTAGGAACTTGCATTGTGTCTATTAGAACGGATCATGGTAGTGAATTTGATAATGAATTTCAATTTGGAAACTTTTGTGATAAAAATGGTATAACTCATAAATTTTCGGCTCCACGTACCCCTCAATCTAATAGTGTAGTAGAACGTAAAAACCGAACACTTCAAGAGATGAGTAGAACAATGCTTAATGAACAAAATATTCCACAAAAGTTTTGGTGTAACGCTGTTGACACATCAACTTATATTTTAAATCGTGTCTTAATAAGACCATTTTTAAACAAAACTCCATACGAACTTTATAAATGTAAAAAGCCTACATTAGGTTATTTTAGAGTATTTGGGAGTAAATGTTTTATTCTTAACACAAAGGATTATCTTACCAAATTTGACCTAAAGTCTTATGAAGGTGTGTTTCTTGGATATTCACAAAGTAGTAAAGCTTACATTGTCTTAAACAAAGAAACCTTAAGAGTCGAGAAATCATTGAACGTAACATTTGACGAGAGTCCACCTCCCTCTAAGACATCACCTTTGGTAGATGATGACTTAGTTGAAAGTCAAGTAATAGAAAGTCAAGAGATCTTAGATAATGACAAGGAAGATGAACTATTAAACAAGGAAATTGTCAATGTCAAAGAATCAAAAAGTCATCCATTAGATAGTGTCAAAGGAAATATTAACGAAAGAACACTAAGATCAAAAGTTCAAAATGAAAGCAACTTCTTTTGTTGTGTCAACCATTGAACCGAAAAACATAAATGAAGCAATAAAAGATAAGTCATGGGTAATAGCCATGCAAGAAGAATTAAACCAATTTGTTAGAAATGATGTTTGGACATTAGTTCCTCAACCAAAGAGTCAAACAATAATTGAGACAAAATGGGTCTTTCGTAATAAAATGGATGAAAATGGTATAGTGTCTAGAAACAAAGCTAGGCTAGTAGCACAAGGTTATAATCAACAAGAAGGTATCGACTACGATGAAACTTTTGCTCCGGTTGCTAGGCTCGAGTCAATTGGAATTTTACTTGCGTCGTATAAAACGTATATCAAAAATACCAACAAAGTGAGGTCAAAGTTATCGTTAGGACAACAAGACGTGGAGAAATACAAGTAAACCCTACGTGAAAAGGATTACCTCGTAAACTAGTGCAATGTGATATTTTTAAGACCGGGAAAGTGACTTCCCGGGTCGTACCCCAACGAGGTGTGAATGGAAAGTTTCGGGAAAAGATCGAGATTAAAACCTTGTAAATTTGATTGGAAAGATTGTTTGGTTTTGTTTGTACGTTAAATTAATAGAAATTGGAAATTAACGAACGAGAATGAAAATAAAATAACCTAAGGGGAAAACAAAAGGCAATTGGCAAGCTAGGGGAATCCTAAAACACTATGAGAATCAAAATTAGGTATCGGGAATCCTAAAACACAAGTGATCAAATAAATGTGACGTTTATTTAAGATAAACGTCAACGCGCAATTAAAAACGTGAAATTATTGCTATACAAGTCCTACGGGTCTACAAACAAGTTTCTTACGTACAAAATGACAAAAGAAAATTTTAGAAAAGTCTGGGTTCGAATCCCAGGCCTTACTTTTTGAACAAATTCTTCTTTTTATTTTTATTTTTTTAGTTTTCTTTTTGCTTTCCTGCTTCCTTTTCACCAACACACAAACACAACTTCACAACTTTTGAAAATAGATTTAAACCAACAAAACTTATGCAATTTCTTGATTTCACAACAGATTTGAGAATCAAATGGATTTCAAAATTCTTGTTTTCTTTTTCTTTTTCTTTTTGTGACTGCTAAACTTAACACCACACAACCAAATCTAAATCATGCAACTAAATAAGCTAAAACAACAACAATAGAGAACAACAATAACAACAACAAGAGGAATCACAAGAAACAATAACAACAATAACTAGATCAACAACAAGAACACTAGCAGTAGCAGCAAACAAGAACAAGCCCAATAAGCTCAGATGACCAAATAAGCTCACAAGGGCTTATGCAATCAAAACAACAACAAAAGCAGGAGCAATAACAACAACAAGAACAATGTACAATAACAACAACAATGAACAACAACAAGAAAACTTAACAAACTCAGCATACACTGATTCACTCAGTGTATGCTAACAGCAGCAGATAAAAAATAAGCCAAAAGAATGCTTCTAAGTAAGCACTAAATAAGCAATAAACCCTAAACCAAAAGCAGCTTCTTAAACCCCACCTAGGTGGCTTCCTAAAGCAACAAATCCCAAAACATAACACTAACTAATGATCAATCTACAAGCACTTTAAATCACCCAAAAACCTGAGATGCAGGGGAGTCAGTGGCTCAGACATGCAACTTTGTGACCAATTTTCATTGCTCAAATGAATTCCAAACCCCAATTTTCTTTTTGATATGTGTGCACAAGCTGGCAAGGTTCATGAAAAACCAAAAAATATGCCATTACACCCAGAATTAAGCCTTGTGCAAGCATGCGAAGTTTGTCCCATTTCCTGTTTATGCGATTTTGACTTTTGAAAATACTTGAACCATTTTGACTTTGATGAATTTAGATTGAGTCTAATTGATTGATGAAAGTTTATAAACCTTAAACAAACTTAAATCACACAAATTATACCACTTCTAAGTCAAATTCAAGAGTTTGACTCACAAACTCTCAAACAGTTAACTGCTTATGGATTTTAAAATGGAATTTGACTTTTTGTAAAACAATGACCAAATTACTTGGTCAATATGGACTGAGTAAGACTCAAGAACAATGAAATCAGCAGACTTGGGCTAGAGTAACAACAACAAGGAAGCTTAACAGCTTATACCAAACACCCCTTAATATAATGTTTTCAAAGATTTTCAAAGCAATTTACTTAATTACTACACAATATCAACTAATTAACCTATATAATAATGAAACAAACTCAGTTAAGCAGAAAATAACAATAATCAACAAGTAATACCAAGTAACACCAATTATTATCAAAATGGGAATAAGACCTACTTGACATCCAAGCTATTAGGGAATCTGAGAACCAAGGACCATAAGAACAACCTATATGTCTCCCATGAGACTCTAAACCATCACCATCATCATCTTGCAACTGCTTCTTTCTTCTTTCTTCAAAATTATTTTATTTTTATATTTTTTCTGATTTTCTTTGCATTTTTTCTGTTTTTTCTTTTGTTTTCTGAGTTTTCACTTTCTTTTGCTTTCAAATAACTTTAACAAACTTAAAAAGCATTCTGAGATTAATTAAGATGCAATTGAAACAATCAATAAAAAATTTAAAACCTTAAGTAAAATATGAATTTCTTTAAAACTTGAACAATACTTAAGAATTTGAAAATACAACTGGAATGAAGTCTAAAATACAGAAAAGATACAAAGAAAGGATGCCTTTGAAGGCTTACAAAGTCCACTATTTATACTAAAACTAGAATCTAGGGCTTCTCCTCTTGTGTGCTTTCTGTGTGAGAGATAGCAGTCTAAAAAGCTTCCTTGTGACCTCGTGAACAAATCCCAACCATCCAATTAAAGTAGAAGTGATCCTATCCCTCAAATCACTTTTGGCGGGAAAAGGTTTTGTGGCTGAATTGGATTGCCAGCTTGGCTTTTGGGTGTTAGGTAGGGTTTATGACAGGAGGAAAAGTGAGTGGCATATACTTTTGAGGAGGGTGGAGTGTTGCGGGTGGTGGTCGGGGTGTGGTGATGGAGGTCTGGTGGATAAACGGGGAAGGGGGGAAAGGAGGCAGGGATGTTTGTTTGACTTTTTTTTGTTTGACCGGGTTTTTATAAAAAAAACGTGGGTGAGTTTGGTGTTGGTGATGGGCTGGAGATTTTTTTGGGCCAGTGGAAGGGTTAAAGGTTTATTTTATTTGGTTTTGTTAATGGGTTTGGATAAACACAAGGGTGCATTTGGTTTTGTAACTATTATACACAAGGACCAAAAGTGTGAAAACTGAAAAGTTTAGGGGTCCAATCTACCAAAATCTCAAACTTCATCCAAGGGCTATATTTGCCAAGTATTGATTTCCCAAGGTTCTTTTTAACATTTTTCTTCAAGGTAAACTTCCCGGGGGTCATTTTTGCCAATTTTGAAACTTGAGGGACCAATATTGCCAAACTTTGAAACTTGCAATCCAAGGATCAAACATTATAGGTGATGTTAGAATATAAAATACATATGAATCAAATAAACGCAGCGGAACAACATCACCCACACGGATCTCATATAGCCATATGATCAATAAACAAATAAACACATAAGTTTATACCTTTGTAGCGTGATTCGGGAGTCACCAACAAACACCAAACCCACGTTTGGAATAAGAAACCCAAGAGATCAATAAGGTTGATCT
>LBNU01027348.1:0-32700 GCA_014162995.1 Artemisia annua | reverse complement strand
CAAAACGGGTCATTAATTGAGGGGGAGCGTATTTGCTCAAAATTTCTGTACCTTTAAAAACTTTGTGCACCAGCAATAGTGAAAAACCGAAAAGTGTCTCAAAATCAGTAAATGTTTAAAATCTTATCACATTTCTCTCCAAAGCTTTTTCGAAAATCATTTAAATCAATTGGGATCACAAAATCTCAAAAGATTTGAAATTTTATGATCGGGGGAGAGAATGTGATTTAAATATGAAAACTGATTTAAAAGTGATGTTTTTGGAATTTAAAAGAATGTTTTTGGACTTACGAGAACGCTCCCTTATGTGCTAAAATGTTACAGATTTTGGATTTTAATCAAAGCACATATTAAGGGGGAGCAAGTGATTTAAAATGATGAATAAATGATCTCGAATGTAAGCTCACCCGTATGTGCTAAAGTGTTAAAAACTTTAAAAAATTGATTCAATCAATGTGCACATATTGAGGGGGAGCAAGTGGCTAAGAGTCTTTCGCGGGATTTTACAAAATCAAGTAGAAACCATGAATGGATTATGACTCAGATTTGACTCATGAATTGACGAAACATGAAAAGCCTTGAATCGAAAGGATTAGTCCTGGCCGGGTAATAATTTCAAGCTGGTCTAACCAGTGATGTAAACGTGTCTCGAAGAGGACTGGTCCAAGTAGAAAGTACCGTTTCGAGAAACTCTTCTTAGATATATACTTTGACGGGTCTAACTTCCTTTTTAAGGAATGTTAACAACTTCAAGTTAGTTATTAGGGCTAGTTATCACCTAAAAGCTGATAATGGATCCCTTTAACTAAGCAACGTAAACGTGTCCCTCGGGTATATGTCTATTAAGAGCCGATCAATTCAAATAAGTGCAACTCACCCCGACATGTGCAAATTTCTTTCTTCCTATAAGCACATGTTAAGGGGGAGCATTTGAAAAATGATAAAACTCTCAAGGTGTTAACAAAAATGTGTTTCTTTATCATAAACACCTTGAGAGAATTTTCAATGATTTTGGTTATATGGCGAATGTGGAAAAATACCAAAAGACCGACCACTTTAATTTAATGCATGGAGTTATAAGGATGGTTAGGTTAGGTATATGTTCCCATGATCCACCAGAACCGGAGGGATCTTCCCAGGGACAATCCAATAGATAGATTAGAAGTCCTTAGGAATGATTGAAAAAAGGAGAAAAGTGAGAAAGGGAAGAGTGCCGACTGAGACTGAGCTAGGACTGGAACAAACCCAACAAGGTTCTAGTAAATGAAGTCTCGGTAAGCACTGAAGGGGTTGAAGAATTAAAAAGAAATGAATTGAGAAAGGGTGAAAAGAAATAGCCCTCCAATTATTCAACCTTAGGGCAGAAACCGGGTTCAATTCATATGCTACTGATTGTTACCAAGGTAACATCGGTATTGAAGATAAAGACGTCATGGACCCAGTGACGCACTGCACTAAACCTCCCAGCCACTCAAGTTCTCTTAAAAGAGCTTGTTTCATTCTCACGGGGAACCGGTGTAAACTATCGACTAGTCTCTTAGAGCTAGTTGATATTGAAACAGGAGACCCCTCCCTAGTCTCCGAATAGGATAACCAATGTGCACTTATCGAGTCTAGAGCCAAGAGATGCATCAAAAGATCTCATAGGAACACTTGATACTTCTACACTGGTTGTTCAACATTAAGGACACCAGATGTAATATTTTGAGTCCTACGCAGATCTTAGCAATCTGCCGAGAACACTTATGAGGGAATATACATA
Organism: Artemisia annua; assembly: GCA_014162995.1. Taxonomy (NCBI): domain Eukaryota; kingdom Viridiplantae; phylum Streptophyta; class Magnoliopsida; order Asterales; family Asteraceae; genus Artemisia; species Artemisia annua. The sequence continues at coordinate 30,938 of LBNU01027348.1, read as the reverse complement.
AGTATTTCCCAGTGATTGAGTGGAAACTCCTGCCAGGGTCAACATCAAACAGCCCTGACAGCAGGTCACTTCGGTAATCTCTTGTGGGTTACGCTTAGTGTGTTCGGTGGTGTTCCAAAAGGTCTACAGTCGTGGGGTGATCTCCAGCGACTCACCTAATCGTTGGTGTACTTCGGTATGTCAGTGAAAGCCCTTTCGGGGGCATCCGATTAGGAACGGCCTTGGTAAGGATTAGAGAAAGTCTTCACACTATGCTGTTGACGATCTCGAAGTCCGAACTTGTAAGTGCCGGTATGTTTATTACTAACCAAGTTTTATGCAGCTCAACATACCAAACTTACCATGTTCACCACCATCACTCTAGTTCCACATGCTCATACCAACATCTAAAAGGAGACGTCAGAACTGTTCAACCGGGAAGATCTACTCAACAAAGATGTATGGGCATGTTGGAAAGGCGTAATCACACCAAAGACAAAGAAGTTGACGATTGATGCCGATTGCTGAAAAGATGCAGATTCATCATCTCATGCTTACACTTCAACATCATAACTCAAGATATCATGATCAAGGAATGGGCTTCGACTATGCTTCCACAACTCTGATGCAGAAGATCATGATCCAGAAAAGTGTAAGCATGACATCACAAAGACAATCACAACATCACAAAGAGACACATACACTCAAAGATGACTTGAAGCTAATTATATGGATGAAGAGCGAAGAGCAAAGTCAAAAGATCATCATATACATCAAGGAAGTCATCTTGAGTCGTTTATCAATGAAGAATCAACAACTACGAGCTACAAAAGAATCTACAAAGATCTCAATGCAAGAATTCAAGAATATTTCCAGGGGTGACCTCCCTTAGGGGGAGATTGTTAGGAATACGCTTTTTGTATAAGAAAGATTCGGTCACCCCAGATATGATTAAGCATTGTTTAGCTCGTAGTAGTTACAATAGTTAGTTAAACGTAGTTTAGAAGTAGAATAGTTCGCGGAAGAAGGACGGGTCTTTACCCACTGTATACCTGATCCGCAGCCCAAGTGGCACGCCCAAGTGGAAAAATCCATGTACATATAAATACCCTCTCCATCCTTGGAGAGGGTAAGCCTTCTTATAATCTCATTTCTTTTTTTTTTGGTTTTCTCTCCAAGGCTTCATCTCTTTCTCTCTCTAACTTTCTCTCTCTACATTTCTTTCTTTCTTTCTTCCATGTAAACGAGCCATACCACTTGATCTATACGTGTATGTGAGCTTTATTAGTATCCTACATTATCTGTTTATGTATGTTTTTATATGTTTTGTACGTATAAAAGCAGATAAAACTGTATAAAAATGCATAAAACATATAAAAAGGTACTAAAGGATATGAAAACATATAAAACTAGATAAAAACATATGAAAACGTAAGAAAAATGGATGAAAACGTATAAAAATGAACGAAAGCGTATAAAAATAGATGAAAGCGTATAAAAACGGCCAAAAACGTATAAAACGGATGAAACGTATAGAAACATACATAAATGTAAGAAAACGTACATAAAAGTACGAAAAGGTAAAAACGTAAGAAAACATATAAAAACGAACGAAAACGTATGAAAAGTAAGAAAAATGAACAAATGCATATAAAAATAGATGAAAACGTATAGAAACAGCCAAAACCTATAAAAATGGACAAAAATAGATGAAAACGTATAAAAAGAGATGAAAAGGGATAAAAATGAATTAAAACATATGAAAAACGGATGAAAGCGTGTAAAACGGATGAAAACGTATACAAACGTAAGAAAACAGATAAAAATGGATAAAAACGTATAAATCGGATGAAAATGTATAAAAACGAACAAAAACGTAAGAAACCCAAACTTTTAGTTAATTAAAAGCATCCGTTAAGAAAAAGTTATAAATGAAAAACAAAAACAAGGACTAAAAGTGAAAGTCAACGCAAACCATAGGGACCATTACTGTAACTTTTCTAAGTGAAAAAAAAAGTCAAGGGATGACTGGTGAAAGTCAACGCAAACCACACGGACCATTCCTGTAAATTTTCAAACTTAAAAACCTGGTAACCTGCTAGTTACCAGTTACATTACTTACATTGTTCCAAATTTGAAAATATCTTGCGTAAAATGGTAATTTTGAAAGTATATTGCGTATATCGTGTATTTTGAATAAATATGTTACGTATCTTTAGCTTTTACCCATATTTTTAAGTTTTGTGATTTAGAGCCCCAGGAGTAGTACAAAAATAGATATTAGCATTTTGGACCATAAACCACTAACATTTTTCTTGTTGGAGCGCTCCAGCGACATGCATGAGGCCGCTAGTTACAAATCAAAGCTTCAATAAAATATCGAGAGGGCTATCACAGTCAGGTGCATGCGAAGTAATTAGCCATCTATACTACTTATAATGGAGGAAGGACTCTCTCTCTAAAAAATTCAGATGTACAAAAAATAATGCATGGTTTACAACATTTTTAAATAAGCAATTTTCATAATTACAACAACCAAAGTATGGTGTACAACAAAAAATAGCATGGATCGAAATTCACACCACTTTCCTTAGAATTCTACATTAATAGCATTAAAAACACCCCTACACCCAATATTACAATCATTTAAACACAATGTACAACCCTCTATTAAAACCCATCCATTTTTAATTCCCTATCACCAATACATACAACTAGCTAAGCACAATGTACAAATACAAATACAATCAATAGTTTTCTTTCTACACGTATCAGCCCAAAACCCTCCATGTGACAAAGCTTTTGCTTCCGGTCAGAGTTCCAGCCCACTGTTTCACTTCAGGATTGCAAAATCATCATAGTATCAGAAATAAAATAGATTTTCTCTAGCTATTGACTTGAACATACAAGTAAATAGAATTATAAGCCGAGACCAAAACTCCACATAATGACCCTTGTGGGTTTCCTACTTGAGCCGAGACCATCACCACACAAAATAAGCACTACAAGTGCTTATTTACACGCAATAAGCAGTTTTTATGGAAGGGCACACGCAATAAGCAGTTTTAACAAAAAGGGTTTTTACATTAAAATAACCACAACGAACGACGTTAAATTTCTATAAAACACCTTGTTACCCTTTAAATCACATAATCCGTTTTAAGGGTTATGTGAACCGATCTTCATAAAACTTTTGCAAAAAATTATTTCCGATCAAAATATATATAAAAGAAATGATGAAAAAGAGATTAAATGGGTTTTATGACCATACCGAGAAGGAAATATATAGGAGATGATCGTAAAATCCTATATGTAACCCAAACGTCACAATACTAAACCAAGTAATACCCCATTAGCCTTGACCTTCGTGTTCTCTTGATCCAAAAGTGGTGGGAAAGTGGCGGATGGTGGTGGCAGATGGCGGTGGTGTAGAGAGAAAGAGAGAGAGAGAGGGGATGAGTGATAAGAGTTGGTGGCTGAAGTTACGAGAAGAAACCCTAATAGTTTAGATATATATTGTCCAAAGTTTGAAAATCAAAGTAGCAAGTGTAACAAAGATTGGGGTGGACGGGGTAAATTTTAAAAATGAGGGCATGTTTTGTATCTTTTGAGTTATAAAGCTTCGGGTGTGTTTTAAGTCCAATAAACGTGATCAACTTATAACTTGCGCGGTTATGTTTAGAACGTAAATTCCACGAAAATTGAGTGGTGACATCAATAGTAACCTTTAAAAGTCATAAACTTAGAAATAACTGTTACCCTAAAACTTAAAATAGATTTTTAAGCAAATACAAGTAAATAGACATAATTTACAAGTATTTAAAGAACAAATAAAACTAAAAAGAAACATTATTCAANTAAAAAAAAAAAATCATTATTCAACACATACATTTAATACACTATTTAAATCCCCCGTCCACCAAAGTATAGAACCATTTAACCACAACGTACAATCTAATCAAGCTACTAAGCCAATCACTTAAAAATAAAGCCATTAGGCTGCCCGCAGTGGTCGGTAGACCGGTTCGGTCACCGCCATTATAGCATGAGGGTCGAACTGGGTCGGTCGGCTTCAAAATTGACGAAAGGTCCATCCTTTCGACTGATATAGTCACAGGGTACCCGCCGCCGCATCGCGCGGTTACCCTGCTAGTATTTTAACAAAGTATGCATGGTTATTACATAGAAAAAAACTTTTTTTAACAAATTAGCAATAGTTACTGTAAACAACCAAAAGTTAACATAGATGAAATTACTATAATAAGCATCATTTTTTATAATAAATATTCAACTACTTAATACAGTAACACCTGAGCAACCTAAACTTATGATTTTGCTAGCATAAGCAGTATTTATTTATTATTATTATAACAAAATTACTGGTCTGTGTTCACATCACACACATTAATTTTGAAAGCAACCTTTCATTCAATTGTTATTTCTTAATCAAATCGATAATATTAAATTTTTACTCAGTATATATTATCTTTAACATATTTCTGATCGAATCTTGTATATATTAGTTATTTTATTAGCTACTGTATAAGATAATAAGAAGGACAAAAGCACCTAACTTGGAAATCGAAAAATCAAAGTTCTACCTTAGAAATAATAATTACCACAACTTTTCAACGATCATGTATGTCCAAATCTTGTTCAAATTAAGTTCCATCTTAGAAATCGCATATAAGTATATTTCACTTTCAGTAAATTTAATTTCAAGCTAAAGTTTGTTTGTAATGTCGTCATCACGAAAAATACATATAATAAATTTGAAAAGCATGGTTGCTTAATTATTTTCTTTCTTAATATTAATAATGCAAATAAAGGAAAATGTTGAACTTAGGCTACTATAAGACATTATGCCAAGAACTGAATGTTTATATCTTAATAATAAATACTTTAAGCTGACACAATGTATAACCACTTTTGCATCTTTTTAACTTTTAAACGTAGCATTTAAAACTACAAATAACAAAACTCTTAAATTAATAATCTTTCACCTTCAAAATCTAGTTAAATATACACATAATTAGTCATGTTTAAATCCGCTAGACTCGTTGCATGATAATTAAAATTAAGGTCTCTATTACTCTATATTTTAAAGTTAAACAATACTCGTAGATGGTAAAAGTTTACTCATTGAATACGGTATCTCTAGTTATTGTAAAATTATTTTTTTTTACAAAATACGTAGACTAAATACGTATATACGCATATAAATACTTCATACCATGCATGGTCCGTATACCCATATAAAGCTAGGCCAGTGTAATTTCTTGAACCCATATTCTTCTTTAATACTTTTTCTTTTCTCTCCCTCTGTCTCCAAAAGATGCTTATGCTTTTCTCAAATTAAGTCAAAATAGTTAATTATTAGTTTTATATAAGGTGGCGAAATCGTGCTTAGTTTGAATAATATTTCATGGAGAGTACGGATTCATCATCCGGTTGCAAACAACCTCACTTACCACCGGGCTTCCGGTTCCACCCTACGGACGAAGAGTTGGTCGTTCACTACCTCAAGAAAAAAGCCGCCTCGATCCCTTTGCCTGTGTCCATCATCGCGGAAGTCGACCTCTACAAGTTTGATCCATGGGAGCTTCCCGGTATGATCATAAATGAATTCTATTTTTTTTTCTTGTGACTAATACTTGTAGTTTTTTTTATGCAGCCCAACTTATATATAGACAGTGGTATAGCTAAGATAAAAGATTAGTTTTATGGTTCATGGATATGTGTTTGATTAGTTTTGTGGTTTTTAATATGTTTGTGGTATAGCTAAGGCGACGTTTGGTGAGCAAGAGTGGTATTTCTTTAGCCCAAGGGATAGGAAGTATCCGAACGGAGCGAGGCCAAACAGGGCTGCTACTTCGGGTTATTGGAAAGCTACTGGAACTGATAAACCGGTGTTGACATCCGGTGGGACTCAAAAAGTTGGTGTGAAGAAAGCACTTGTATTTTATGGTGGGAAGCCTCCAAAAGGGTCGAAAACAAATTGGATCATGCATGAATATCGTCTTACTGATAATAAAACGATCTCTAAACCACCTGGATGTGATCCCACTAATAAAAAAGCATCACTAAGGGTACTTTAATTTCTAACTATTTGAATCTTTAGAGCTATGGTTAACAACTAACGTTAAAAAAGGTAAAATATTGACCGTTAGTTGTTAACCATAACCCTTAGTTAAAGATATTATGATTAGTTATTATTGGATGCTAATTCTATTAATTTTTGCTACAGTTGGATGATTGGGTATTATGCCGAATTTACAAGAAAAATAATATGCAACGGCCCGTGGATAGTGATGGGAGCGATCACTCGATGACGGGGATGTTAGCATCTATACCACCATCTATATCACTTGGTCTCACTAGACCCGCATCAGGGTTCAATGCAATGCTCGAGAATCAGGATCACAACGTTGTATTCAATACTATGATGAACTCAAACGACAACCTTAGCATCAACCTCGCAACCTCAAATCTTCTTCCTGTTAAACGATCGGTCTCAAATTTGTTCTGGAACGACGAAGGTCATACAGGTAATTCACCATACACTAAGAGGTTTCTTTCGGAAAGCAGTAGCGACGGTAGTGTTATGGTGTCACGTACAACCGAAGAAAACAGTGGTTCAATTGCCAGTCTTTTGACCCAGTTGCCACAAACCACACAAATGCAACACCAACAAGCAATGTTGGGCTCTATGGGACCTTACCAATTATCGGGCATGAACTGGTACGCATAGATCAGTTTTGTTGAAAGGGGTATGAATCGAAAGGAAAAAACTAAATTATACTTTGATCTTATTTATAATATATGTATAGTTGTATATAGATAAATACATATAAGTTACATATGTGGTTTGGATCAAGAAAATATTGATTAGTGAGAGGGGCTACAATTAGTGACAGGCCAGGATTGTTTGTGACAACAATGGTCAGTAAATTGCTGCCAATTTTAGGTGATCAAGTGGTGCTATGTACAGAGATGCAGATAATTAATTTAAATGGAAATCAAACTTTTTTAATTATTATGTATACAATAAATCATGGTTTTCATTAGAATTTTTACCTGTATAAATTGATTAGACTAAGTTGATGTTATTACATATTTTTGCAAATTTTACATAATGTTGAATCACATATATGCGAAATTTTTGTTGTATTTTAATTTTATCTTTTTGATCATCTTTTGAAATTAAAAAAGCATGACTTTTAGAAACTTTTGTGTAAAACAAAAGGTTTCCATCTGTTTTTTGTTTCATTGTCATCACTTTAATTAGAAACCCTAATTGGTAAACTATGATCATATCTTTTTAGTTTGTGGTAGCTTAATCTTGCATATTATGCAAAGTTTGATGTAATGTCTCTATATGAATAATTGTAATCTATATAGATGTCGATGGTCACATACACCTTTTAGATTCAAAAATTTATCATTGCCATATATGAAATGGGAGTTAAATTAATTTATTCTTTTTTTCAAGCTTGCTGTCGATCATTGATTTGATTTATTCTAGTTTTTTGAGTAGTTCACATTTGTGATCATCATTGTTTGTTGAATCTAATCACTAAATTTCATATAACAATAATTAGTATATTTTATTCTTATGATGTGTTATGCAAGTAAACAGTCAAAATTAGGGTTTTTTTGTTACATATGACACTTATGTGATATAAGAAGCTTCTAATGACACTGTGATTCAATTATCTTTATTTTGTTTAATTTCGTCAAGATCAAAAAATAATAATAAATAATAAATAAAAATTAAAAAATGCCATGTATAATAGGTTATTAATCTTCAAATCAGAACAACGATAATTTGATAATAAAATACTCTTGTAAATGAATTTGTACAAGTCGACGGGTAGAGGCTAAAAATACAGAATATCATTTAAGATATTTTCTCGAAGGTTATTACCCTAAGACGAGTAAATTAATTTTTATTAATAATTAGTTGAAGATTAAAGATTTCTGTAAAAGGATATGGAAATTCGAAAGTGTGTGACCAATGCATATAGATATGTTTGTGTATGCATATGCTCTACTCGATCGCTTTCAATTCTCAAAGAAAAAGCAAAAGAGGGGTTAAGGAATTGATCATTCCATTAAAAGAAGAAAACAAAGTACTCAAAGTTCGTCATGTTATCTTTCACACCAACCTTTCAACTATTATGTAATTAATTAATTCATATGTTATCTCTAGTAACCTAACTTTCATAGTCACATAAATTAGTAAAAATAATGTTATCTTAAACTTAGAGGAACATTTTATATTAAAAGTATTATTGCTTTCCGGTTTTTTTAATCTAAAACAATAAATTTTGATTAGAAAATTGAACGAGTGTCACCATTTCATTTGAAGGATGATTTCTCAGGCTGGCGAATGTGTTTGATTTTCTGCTACAAAGCTAATCATGAATGGAGATATTTTAATCATGCGTGAACACGTAAATGATATGTGTGTTCGTCAGAATATATCTCAAATTATTATTCCAATTTCAAATTGCATAATTAACTACACTTTTTATCGATCAAAATTATCTATACCCATTAATTTGATCGATTAAAATATCAAAATGAACAAGTATTTTAAAACAACTCAAAACAGAAACATGATATAAAGATAATAAGAGGTATGAAAGTGTAAATTACATGCATGAAAGTAGTGCTTTTAAACGGTGGGAAATCTATCAAACTATATACAGGAAAACCATACAAGAGGCCAAAGGAGAAGAATTACAAGTAACAAGAGTAAGCAAACACTGGACAGCAAGTCTATTCAAACAAATGCAATTAAACTACACTTCATATATATCTCTAAGCAGTCAAATGACACCCAATTAAATCTTGATTCGATCTATAGCTTTGAGAGTTAATTTCAATCCACTTATTTTAGAGATTTATATTTAATTTGTTTTAGTGGGGCCATCATGATAAGGAATCATTATCTTAAAACCACATAAATTAAATCATCACTAATTGCATGTCTTTCCTTTGTAAGTAAAAATGACAAATCAACTTTGATACAATTTTTATCATTAGTGGCTTATTATAGTATAATGTTAATATGGACATTGATTTTTCTCTTCAATGGAAGATGTGAAGCTCCTTTACAAGAAATCACCAACTGCCTAATAAATTTGTCTATAAATATCTTATATAGATTTATACAATACGGCACGTATGTTATAAATATACGTATACGTATAAAAATATGTTAAAAATGAGATGAATACATAGAGTTATGAACAAATAATATATCTTTATTTGTAATAAGGCATAAGTCTCACTGCAAATCATGTCATTCATACCAAAAATGATATCTCAACTTAGTTAATAGTAATTATTGTTTAGTTCTGTGATGGAGACTTATATATTAGTAATAATGTGTCATCTTTTATCTTTCGATTACCAAGACTTGCGTAAACAAGTTTGCGACATAAAAGTTTAAACATACATACTTTGTTAAGTTGGATCAAGAATCACAAGAATGTGATTAGTCGATTTAACATGTCGGCAACATATATGTCTTGAAAACCCTAATCTCTCGAAAGACCTTTTGGTTTCTAAATAAGAACCGAAACCACTATGTAAATTCTATTTTGATGAAATAAACATAAACATGTGTCGTTTGGTTGCGAAATATATTGATAGAAAACTTTAATGCAATACCATTATGTGAATAATCTCATGGTAATTGTTTATTACTACTCTTTTAAAAAAGTCAATTTTTTATAATTCGACTCTTGAATATATTGATCAAGAGACTCCTACAAGTAAAATGTCAAATTAAATGTTTATTAAATTTGTGAGGAGGCCCTACTAATATCGATAAGTCCAGTGAAAAGCACCAACATGGCAAGATACTTTTTTCGAAATTCAAAGTCATAAGTTGATTTTCCAAGTAATGATGTCGATGTTAACCCCAAACAGACAAGCTAACCCTTGTTACCATCCACTTATTGTTATACTCCTTTTTAACTTTAGTATACGATTCGAATTATGGACATGGTCTTGTAAAGGTTCCAAATAAATTGCAATCACTCAGAATATAATTACCCAAACTATACGTTCTCCTCAAATAAGAATGATAATGAAAATTACTCGACATAGCTTTCACAAATTGACCACCAATCGATATGAAGCCACCAATGGAGTCGGTTTCTCGATAGAGTTTGCATATGTATTTTTGACCTTACATAACATATGACTATATGAGTTAACAATGGGTATCTTTATCCTGTTATCTTAGCATGTATTTTTGCACCTTACAAGATATAAAAAGTAACTAGGAGAATATTATTTTGAGATGACCACTTGGAAATTATTTCTCAGTGTGTATGAACTCATTACTTAATGATACACCGGGTATGTTTGACGCAATTGGCTTGGGCTGGGGCTTATATTATAAGCCGAAAGTTGAAGCTAATAATTTTATAAAACTGTTTGGCGAATTAGTTGGACCTGAAGCTTATTAATCTAAATTCGAATAAAAATACATCAAATTAAATTCACATATATTTTCAGCTTTTAGGTGATATTTTATTATATTTTTAATGGTATTTTAGTAATTTAACTAGCCATAAGCTCCGATAAGCTTCTTTCTATGGGTTTGAGCTTATGGAGGCTTATAACTTATTTTATATGCCATAAGCCTCCATAAGCATGTGTGACAAACGAGAGTTATGTAGTGTTTGTTTTTTGGAAAAAAGTCTTAACAGCCTCTGGATAGGCCTAATATCTGAATCGGTCAAAGATTCGAGGTAAAAAATGCGTTTTTTTTNCACACTCAAACCTCAAACATCTAATTGGCTCAGACTTGAAAGGGCATCTTTTTGCCTCTAATTAGAAAACAACAACAAAACATCGCAGCTTCATCATCTTCCTTCCAAACCCACTACCTCCAACTACACATCCAACCACCACGACTGTCACCAGTCACCGCTTCACCCTTCACCCACTGCTGTCTCCGGCCACCAGCTGCCGCTCCACCATCCTCACTATCTTCAAGGTCACTGGTGAAAGAGTTTTTAGATGAATACATTTTATTTTATGCGACTGTAAAAATCTATGGATGGTGTTTTTTAGAGGTTATGATGATGAATAAAATTGAAGGGTGTGTACTGAAGAGCTTTAAGGGTTGTTGGATTGATTTCTAGTGAAATGGTCATCGTTTGAAGATTGGTATAAGGAATCACATTAAACAATTCTTCTCTCTACTTGATTGTGTATGATATTTTTTTCCCTTTTTTTTTTAGAATAACTTGGTTAGTATTTAGGATTTTTGCTTATCCTATAGAATTAGGATGTTCCTTTTGGATCAGTACCAATCTTGTTACTTTTGTTGCTATTTACATGTTTAATTTATGTCATCAAGAATACTACGTATATGACTAGTTTACGAGATTTAATTGTGGCACAATGTCCATGAATGTTTTAGATTATGACATTTATTTTCACGTTGATAGATGTTGAATTTATGACTCAAATGTTTTCTTTTAATGTTCGGATGCGTTTATGTTTTGTAAGAATGAAACTGCTTTACATTTAAAACATTTATACGTTTAAAAAGAAAAAACAAAAAAAACAAACAGTTAGACTCAGATTCAGACATTTACGTCTCAGATTCAGATTCAGATTCAGATTCAGAACCTCTTAATAAACAAACAACACCTTATTTTATAAGCCGACTTATTTTAAAAGCTCAAGTCCCGATAAGCCCCTTTAAGCCCTATGCCAAACATATCCAGAATATGATTTGAGAAAAACTTGTGCATTCATTAAGGAATATAAGTTCGGTACACACTAAAGTAATGGGTCAAATTCAATTTATTTTGACCATTATCTCTAGTTTTTTAACCTTACAAAATATTAGAAGTACCATTAGGTACTTTTGTGAGCTACATGTATTTTTGGCGAATTTAGCATAAACAAAACAGTACATATTCAAAGACTTGGTAAACTGGTATAAGGTCACTACAGATATATGGTTAGATCTAGAGCAAATGTTTTGATAGTTGAAACATATGATGATATTAGTTGTTATTCTTTGAACACAACAACCATCTTATTGTCTTGTTCAAGAAGCTATACTGATCATAGGAAACATTAACGTGTCCAAAGATATAAAGCAAAGTCAAAAACCAACGCCTAAGTCAAAGTCAAAGTCAAAAAAACCAAAACCATGAAAACCAACCAAGAACAAGTCTTAGGCCAACAAGAAGATGCCACTCACCCACCTCCCCATAATAAAAAGTCCAACCCTTTGATACAACTCACAATTTCCATCATCTCCTTCCATCAAAGCTTCTCTCACAAACATGATCATCAAGAAAGAAATCACTAGGCTTCAACNATTCAGATTCAGAACCTCTTAATAAACAAACAGCACCTTATTTTATAAGCCGACTTATTTTAAAAGCTCAAGTCCCGATAAGCCCCCATAAGCCCTGTGCCAAACATATCCAGAATATGATTTGAAAAAAACTTGTGCATTCATTAAGGAATATAAGTTCGGTACACACTAAAGTAATGGGTCAAATTCAATTTATTTTGACCATTATCTCTAGTTTTTTAACCTTACAAAATATTATAAGTACCATTAGTACTTTTGTGAGCTACATGTATTTTTGGCGAATTTAGCATAAACAAAACAGTACATATTCAAAGACTTGGTAAACTGGTATAAGGTCACTACAGATATATGGTTAGATCTAGAGCAAATGTTTTGATAGTTGAAACATATGATGATATTAGTTGTTATTCTTTGAACACAACAACCATCTTATTGTCTTGTTCAAGAAGCTATACTGATCATAGGAAACATTAACGTGTCCAAAGATATAAAGCAAAGTCAAAAACCAACGCCTAAGTCAAAGTCAAAGTCAAAAGAACCAAAACCATGAAAACCAACCAAGAACAAGTCTTAGGCCAACAAGAAGATGCCACTCACCCACCTCCCCATAATAAAAAGTCCAACCCTTTGATACAACTCACAATTTCCATCATCTCCTTCCATCAAAGCTTCTCTCACAAACATGATCATCAAGAAAGAAATCACTAGGCTTCAACACCCTTTCCCGGCAAAAGGGTCGTCTTATACGTTCAACAAGTATCAAGATTTGCTCAAAGATTCCGCGCTTTTATCATCACCAAAGATGATTGCCCGTACTGACTCCATGATCTTGCAGAAGTCCATGGTTAGAAAAAATAATGCCCGTGAGATGATGGTGGCTAGGCGGCGCCGTGCAAGCAAAGAGATGGTGAGGAGGGCTTTGACTCCACCTGCGCGTAGACTTACCTGGCGGTGGTTTGACTTTCGACCAACACCTAGTCGTCTCTCTGTTATGTCCATGGATAGTTAGATATCGGTTTGCGATCTTGACTGAATTTATCAAATTCAGTCCGTTCTGAATCATCTTTATTCTTGATGCAGCTCCATCAATAACTATATAAATTGCTAATAATATAAGCTTTACAGTGTTGTCATGAATATTGAATGCACTTGTTATATATATCTGGTTTGATTCTGAGTCAAAAATGCGGAACATGAGAGAGTAGGATGTACACATATATGCAGAGAATAATCTGCTAAAAATGGGTATTATACAAGTGTGTCACACACACGTAGGATTTACATAGTGGCCATTCAACTGGCGGGCAATACCTTGTTTCCAATGTTTTCCGATCATTCCCAAGTTATATAAAGATTCCGGTGACGAGTACTAGAGAAAAGTGCTATGTTGCTTTCATTCTTTTCTGCATTGTTATGGATCTACTCCTGAAAATAAGAGAGCAAAAAATTGTTTAATTATGATGTAAAGCAATCACAGAACACTAATGATCATCTCAAGAATTTGGTTAATGCATGATGTGAGGTAGTTTGAACGACTTGGCAATACGACTACGGCACCATTAGGCCCATGTTCCATCATTTCAGTTTCGCTCAATTATCAAGATTTTTGTTTTCTTTTATTATGTAAATCATAGTTACCAGTGATTTCAGTCAATCACAAGCTATACTAAGTACAAAACTTAAGCATTTCAAACGACTCTAAATTTCGATACAAAGTCTGAAAATTAATGAAGTAATGTATAGACATCTTTTGCATACCTAAAGATTCTCCTAAAACATGATATTTATCCTCTAAAGTTTGTACTTCGAGATTAAGGTAGGGAAATAGAATACTTTTGTCTGTTAGGTAGGATAATACTATACTTTACAAAGAATTTTGAGTTTCTTAATTTCAGCCGAACATGCCAAAATTAATTTCTTATTTAAAGACCCTTGTATACCTAGAGCTTATTCTAAAATATAATATTTTTCTGTCCTGTGACATCATACCTCTAGAGATTCAGAAGACGAAATTGCATTCGGGTCTGCTGGTGCATCTAAAATCCTTGCTTCTGATTTCTCGTTTGATAAACTGTCAAAAGATCAAATAAACGTCTCAGTTAAGCAAATATAAGTAAACCTAATAGTGGTGACTTGATATCCACAAGATACTTACGTTGAAAGTATTGTGACCCAAATTAGCTCAACACAGTCAACCCACAATAGTCTTTGTTCAACGGGCACAACCCCGTATGTAATAATATGAGCAAATGGCCAAAGCTTCCATCCGGCCTGATAACAAATTTATAAATATTAGACTGCTATATTTTATATAATGTTTCTATCACAGATATGAGAAAGTTAATGTTTACTTACGGTCAACATGGGCCAAAATGTTGCTTTTAGTTCACTGAAAATAGTAACTGGGGATTCAAAACGTAAAAGCCCCACAACAACAAAGTAAATGCTGTTCCATACTGCTGCCCATGCAGTTTGATCAAAGGCCACCTTAACAGGCACCGCCCACCAATCTTGAAAAGGGAAAAGTGCCTGGATAAAACAAGAATGTTATCGCTCATTACATAAAGTTAGATGCACAAAAAAAAGAACTTTAAGAAGTTGTAATACTTACCTCACAGAAATAATAGTAGTAGTGAGAAAGTGATCCATGTAGAGAGAAGCCAACAAGGCCAGACCTAAACATTCGAGTGCGATCAAACTCCAAGAGAGGTTTTCCTTCACAGCACTACATTATCAGTCATCAAAACAGTTAATATTTTTTTTATCAATTGTCAATGGATAATAAAGCATATTCAGTGATCAAAATTCAAAACCATTAGTTTTGTATCAACTGTTTATGGATGATAAGCATTTTAAAGAAACAAACAAACCTGTGCAATCCAATCTCCTATTGAATACACTACTCCACTTATCATCATTTTCGCCAAAAGTGGATTTTCTTTTAGAGCATCTTCATACGCACTCCAGTTGTGTTGAGGTGCGTATCTCAATATTTCAAATATGGTCCATCCCTGTGAGCCAAAAGACATAATGAATGAGATACATTAATCACAAGATCTAGTATGATGCTTTGTATGCTATATCCATATCCTGAGAAAGGGTTTGTTTTTAAAAACTCAAAAACGGTCCTAATAAGGTAAACAAAATTGAACACTGACACTAACACATGAACGTGACTCTTTTTGTTTTAAACTAGCTGCATATTCAAACTTCACATTCTTGAACTCTAACTATATGATGAAAGTATGATACACAGATATATTCATATAACAGGGTGCCATGATGTTGTTAGGATATGTGTTCTGAAACTACCTGATGCGATATCAAGAATCAGAATCAGATATGTATAGTTGATTAAAGCCGGAATAGTTAGGTGATTCTATGTTTACTTTATCTCAAAAATCATTCGACAGGAAGCAGAATCTTATCTTCTATAAATGTAACTATTATTGTGACTCCATATCATAACGCCATTTAAAAATCAATAATGCAAACTGAAAGCCCAAATAATCAGTTTTGTATACCCCTTTACCAGAACCAAATATTAGCAATTTGCGAAGGAAATAATCAGTTAATCAATTTGAGAACACAATCCAAATTACCCCTTTAGCATGAAGTAACAAATCACACAAGTTCAGGGAACAATCAAATAAGGCTAAAAGGCAACAAAAGTATAGTGAAATTCAAGACATTTCGCAAGAAATAAACAATTATTGCCAGTTTAATTGTACTCTACAACAGTACAACTAAAAACCAAATCTTTCTTCCTCAAGATTATTTTTAAAAACATGTTTGTTATTGCTTGTTAATGGAATAAGCAGTTTGGAGAAGCAACTCTGAGCTGTTCTTTTCCTTAACTAACAAATAATCACAAAAGCACTTAAGCAGCTTGGATAAGCAACCCCAAACACCTTTGAACAGCTATCATTAGGCATTAATACGCAATAAAAGTTACAGTTTCCACACGGTTTCCAAAAGTCACTACTTCTATAATCAAATAATCTCTTACAAATCACTGCAAGAAACCATCTTTTTCATAACATATACTACCAACAAACCAAAATATTTCGCAACTAAACAGAAGTAAATTAGAACAAAACAAAATAGAAGGTTATTCGACAAAAAGCCTTCAGAATTATTAGATATCATTAAAAAGCTTGAATATTCCATCTCAAAGCATCCAAACCCAGTTTAAAAGGTATTTTAGGATTTTTCAGAATGTTAGTTACAATAACGGGATATAATAAAGCATAAAGATATAGTTTTAATTTTGTTTTTTCATGTAAATATAGATGTTCGAGTCTTCCGGTTCATTTTGGTTCACTTTTTGTGAAACCATGAACCAAACCGAACACTGATTATATACTTCGGTCTGGTTTCAACCCAAACCATACACCAATTAAAGATTTTAGTATGGTTTTATTCGGTCTCGGTCTGGTTTATTTCTCGGATATATTCGGTGTCAGCAGGGCCATCTCATGGTTTTCGGTGGCCCTAGGCAATAACAACAAAGATGTCCTATTACACTTGTAAAGAGAAATTGCATATACACTTGAATTATATGACTCATGTATGTTTAATATTAAATACGTATTTATATGAAAAACGAATAAAATTGTGCCCCTTGAGGCCCTGTGCGACGGCACCTATTGCACACCCCTTCGAGACCCCTCTCAGTGTCAAGACAAACACTAAACACCCCTAGGTAAACTTAACAAGGAAAAGCATATCCGTTTAACTGTTTTCTACTACTACCAAGTACCAACAATTGTATAAAGATAAAGTAACAAAATAAAAAAGAGATAAGATGAAGCAACTCACATGCCAATAATCATAATCAATAGTAAGCAACTTAGTAATCCCAAAAGTACCAGCAGCAAGAACAATACTAGCATTAATAACTCTATCCATCAACTTATCAACATCTTCACCCTCACCCACCACCACCGGACCACCACCACCACCACCACCAAATCCACCTTCAAATGACAACCTCCCTTCATTACCACCAAAACCATTAATCAACTGAACCTCATTATCACCACCACCCACTTCATTTTCAGTCACCAAGTTTCCAACTTGATGATCTGTAGTATCATTACTTAGTACTGGAATCAAATCTAGCTCATTTCCGGTGGTTTTTACGGCAGCTTTCACGGCGCCGGAGAATTGTTTTCTTGTTTGAGTGAGTTTTAAGGGATTCTGAGATATGGGTATTGTTAAAGATTTGAAATCTTTAGTGGGTTTGTAAGGATTAGTGATATAAGTGGCGAATGAAGCAGATGCCATTAGTGAAATTTGGCCGGAATTTGAACGGAGATGGTGTTTTTTTTTCCGGTGGGAGTTTAGGATGTGGTTGTTGTTGTGTTTTATAGGATGAGTAAACTAGTTGGATGAGTTTGATGTGTTTGGAGTGTAATGTGTTTAGTATCTTGATTGTGTGTCTCTTAAATGTGGTGAGTTTTGGACCATGGATTGGTCCACGTATGTAGGTGGAAGAATGAAGGACACATGTGTAATGTAAAGTGAGTTGGAAAGATTGAGAACCATGTAGTTAGGTGGCAGTGACTCAGGTCCGACTAGGTGTCGAATAAGATAGAAAGATTGAGAGCCATGTAGTTAGGTCGGCATTGACTTGATAGACTTAGTACTGCGACATCAGTTTTCTCTTTTTACAACAATTTCATAACCAAAATACAATAACCGAAGACTATAATTTTTTCTTTTAACAATAAAACTAAAATTTCATTAATAATTAGTTATTTGTAAAATTAAAAAGAATCACTTAAAATATCATTTAATGTAACTTACTGTAGTTGTTTATGAACAAAGATGACAAAAAAATAAAAAATAAATAAATAAATCGAAATCTAAATTAGTTATTTATAAAATAAAATTAAAAAAATAAAATTACACCATCCCTCATTTTTTTTGTGTATACCTACAAAACATAGTTAAAGTTATTTTTTTATTTTATCTTTCAAAAATGTTAAAATGACTGTTGGGAGTGTTTTTTGTGCCCAACGCCTCGGTTGTATACACGGCCATCTTCTCATTTTTGGGTCTAGGACATGTCGAGAAGGACAGGCCGTGTAATGGCTGAGACGTGTCGCCAAGGTGGTTGACCGATGCACTACGAGTAGTCTTAGTACATAGCATGTAAATCTACACAGTTTTGTGTTTAGACGGAAGTAGTTCGAGATGAAAAAAAAACTCGAATCCGATGGGGACTTGCCATTCGCTCGCCATCGACCCAACAACGGCTAAATGGCACGTTGTGTTGCCCCTCGCCATTTACTCGTGGTTCGCATTTTAGCCAAAGCAATCACTAGCGTCGTTTTTTTTTTTTTTTTTTTTTTTTTTTTTTTTTTTTTTTTTTTTTTTTTTTTTTTTTTTTTTTTTTTTTTTTTTTTTTTTTTTTTTTTTTTTTTTAATGAGTGGTGTATTTTTGGTGAGTTATTTTATAGGACCTACAGGTATCAATAACATGTTATTGGGTCTTTTGTTGGGAAGATATTTTAATAGTTGATGTGTTATTGTCCCTGATGGCGTGTTATTCGCCTCCACCACACCAAACACTCTTATAAATATTTACCTTACATTTTTTTATTTTTATGCTATAATTTGCCTTATTCGAGTTAACCCGTACCCGCGTACTCGATTAACCCGAACTTGATTATCCCGTACTTGAATAACCCGCATCGTATTAGGCTTGGGTACGGGTAAGATTTCTCTTCCCCAAAACCTGATTAACTTGACCTGATTAAGGCTTATTCAAATTGAGTATGCCCAAATAACAACCTTGGTAGTAGTGACCAAACTCATTACCGTGTTCGTCACCTCGTTTTACATGAGCATTCACTCATTTATTAATTTAATCACAAAAGACCATCAAACAGAACATAAAAAATTACCACATTTAAACAGAACCCCACAATATACTTTCACACACATAATAACTAAAATTTGGTTCGGTGAAGCAGATGACCAAACCGGCTCCAAATGAAGTTTCTACGCATGAATGGTGATGCACTGTAATGGCCATTGTGAATCATTGATGCCTTGTTGATGTCTTTTATGCATGAAGAGATGTTCTATTACAGCTTATCTTAAATCATCCTTGATTCTCGCCAAAATTTTATTTTTCGCTCAATTACATATCAGCGTCACCTTATTTTTTTCTTCTAAATAAAATAAAAGGAGTTCTTCCTTAATCATCACTCAAATTCTCATTCTCATAATCTCCACTTATCATTTACTAATATTAAATTCTCTAATCAATATGCACGTACAACAACCATGGTTCTAAAAGGCACGCAAAGGCCCCGCAAAGGCGTGAGGCTTGGTCATGCCGCGACGTCACGTGTTATGCTGCCTTATGCCACGTCTTTTTATAAATCCAATATATATGAAATATAATATAAATATATAAATATTTTCATATTTTGTGCTGCCTTATAAACACAAAAGTTTCGCCTTTGCTGCTAAGGCGTGATGCTTGGTCATGCTGCCACGCTACGCCTCACGCTATTTTATAACCTTACGCACAACACACCCTGTTGATGGTGCCATAATACTCGCAGTCTCGCACACACATAAATATACAACTCACAAGTAGCGTATACCATTGTTTGGAAGAAAAGAAAGCACCTCGCTTGTGAAGGGCTTACGAGCCAATCATTTAGAGGGTAGGATTCCTATGGAGGAATTGTTTAATCTAAAGGTATGAGAATATGCAAATACTATTTGCGACTGCAATACAATTGTTTGGTTAACTAATTAAGTATAAGTTTAAGAAATTATGTGTATTAAGTTTATGGAAAAATAATATATGCTTTTTAAGGATGCAATTGTCTGCTTTCCTTTGTAAAAGAAAGGGGAAACATGTATATGCGATATAATAAAAGAATATAATTGTAATTTATAAAAAATTATTTTAGTTTTTTACAAGGAAAAAGTTGGCGCCTGCTTAGAAAAGCACGCATCATTTTATCTAAGTTTATTTAGGCACATTTTAAACCAATAGTACGATATATTTATAAATTCTTTTTTTTTTCAAGTACTTGATCAATCTTTTTTACAAAAAAACCATTCAGAGTTTAGTACTTGTAATATGTTCATACACCCTAATAAATGGGTAACTTAAGTTGTTTTAGTGTGGTAAACAGGTAGATCTTAGTTTGGCAAGTTTGAGGAATAGCTTGACAACGTAGCAAGTGAAATATATTTGAGTGATTGTAATTTTTGTTACGCGATATACATTTTTATTTGAACTATACATGGCACTGGGTATACGGTAGCTCATGCAAGTTACATTTACGTTGCATGTCGATATTTTTAGAACTATCTCAATTATGTTATTTTTCCATAATAGATAGTTTCATTTCATGATAAAATCCTTCAAAGAAGACACCAATTGGGATGAATAAAAGTAAAATGGTAAATGTAAATATTTTATGAAACGAAAATTTATCTCCATAATGAATGACGATGACACTGGGCCTTTATCATGGACAAGTTGTGTGAATTGTGTGGCAGGGCAATTGGAGCAGACCATACATACTGGCCCACGGTATGTGATTGAAATAATGCAGCTAGAAAATATCTAAAACATATTTTGTGGTATAAAAAAGGTNATTTTATGAAACGAAAATTTATCTCCATAATGAATGACGATGACACTGGGCCTTTATCATGGACAAGTTGTGTGAATTGTGTGGCAGGGCAATTGGAGCAGACCATACATACTGGCCCACGGTATGTGATTGAAATAATGCAGCTAGAAAATATCTAAAACATATTTTGTGGTATAAAAAAGGTTCACCACGAATGGAAATTATGCAGATAATTATATGGTTGTGAAAATTGCGTCCTTTGATGTCGGTTTATGTGAAAGGAACTATATCTAATGGTCGTATGTTCATTGGTCTTCGCAGGTATTGTTTTTGTACCTTTCCCAGAATTTGTCTCAACCACATAAAGATGATATCAATTGTTTGAACTTTGAACTCTTTGAAGGACAATGTAATGTATCATTCAATAGTCTTTATACAAACTGAGGGCCCGCTTGGTTCAAAATGAGGAAAGGAAAAGGGAAAGAGAATGCAAATAAATGAGTGAGGTGGGTAATCAATCCCTTACCCCCAATTTACTCTATAATGGTTGATTATCCACTACAGGGTAATCAATCCCTTTGCACTCACTAACCAAGCACAAAATAATGAGTGAGGTGGGTCCTAATTGATACTTTACCCATTCCCCATCCCCTTAACCCCCTACCAAGCACCCCCTAATACCAGTGTTTTGAAACCCGGGTCGACCCGGCCAGGTTAACCGGTTCGACCGGTTCCGACCAAAAAAACGGGTCAAAAAAACCCGGGGAGACCCGCCGGGTTTTGAGTGACCCGGGTCAACCCGGTTCTCAAAACCAGGCCGGGTTTCGTTTTTTCAATTTTTTTTAGCAAAAACCCGGGTTGACCCGGATTGACCCGGATTGACCCGGCGGTCGAACCGGTTGACCCGGTCAAAAAAATAAAAAAATAATAAATTGAAAACCGAGTTGACCCGGCGGTCAAACCGATCGAACCGGTTGACCCGGTGCCCGATGAATCGACCGGGTCGATTTCGAACCCGGTTTTCAAAACATTGCCTAATACTACAAAATTCACCGTGCAATATCTCATTATTTCAAAGCTTAACTTACTAAGTACGGAGTATTAACATCCATCTCATACAATAAGAGAAGATACAAAATGCAAAAATAGATTTTTTTTATTTACTAATATAATAACTCAATTTTAAAATCAAGTCTTTTGATCATCCAATAAAAATCAAAATTGGCTTCAATTAGTCAAACTCATCTGAATTTCTACTAGCAAAATAAATATGTATAAAAACATGTTTGTCGATTTTATGACAACTAAAACTAAAAAAATAAAAGGTTATAAATAGAACTTTAGCTGTCAAATTTTAAATAAATAAATTAATGACTTAAGTAAACTTATCAGTACCTATATTTTTTTAATAATGATGTAAATTTATTAATACTCCTTATACTTTATACTGTTTTTAATAGAAAATTGTACGTTGTTGTTATTGATCAATATTATCATCAATATATAATACACGAAATTATAAATATCAAAATGAAAATACAAGTGACTGTAATATGTAAAATGAATACACGAGATTGTACATACACGAACGACTCATGTTATTCTTCTTTATGAGATTAAGCAAAGAGATCCCCAAAAGTATTGCTTTTACTAATGGCGTTCAATAGCGACTCATAATATTCCAATCCTCTTTTAAAGTTTAACTCGCGCGTACACGAGTTTAAATATTAAATATGACTAAAATTATTATCAACATGAATATAAATATCAAAATGAAGGCACGACTACAGAGGTTACAATGAGATGAAAATAAGTACACGATATGATATATATACCAACGACACATGCAATTTCTCTTAAAGTTTAAATAAAGATATCTTAAAAATAACTTTTTTTGCGATCATTACGTGCTATTAAACATGCATAATGTTTAAAACATGATATAAATTGTTAAATTAAAATAACATAAACCTTAATATCATGCCAATTAAACAAAGTAAAACTTTTTGTCCAACAAAAATCTATATAAAATATTAATCGATATACATAATGAACATTTTATGTAAAACCCACGCGTGTACGAGTATTACAACTATATAAGTATATAAGATTTTACATAATGTTATAGATAAATCTTATTTACTAATTTTGTGTATGTAACAAACATGCTTTAGCAATGCCATGAAATTTACATTTTTAACATATTGTATTATTAAAATTAGATAATATATACAATTTTTATGCACAAGTAATTAAACTTTCAATATATTGTGACTTATGTTAAAACACATTATGGATTTATGTCAAAACTCCGTACCTGCACAGGTATATATATAACATGAACGTTACAAAGTTCATGACAAGTCAACTACATTGATATAGTTTTTAAAAAGTAAAAGATTGAATAATGCATTACACAAGAGTAAAAAAATTTCAGCGTCGTTTTCATCATTTTGGTGAGCAGATTCAGAATTTATCTTCAAATAAACGAGGAATATGAACCAAAAATACCAAGAAACTCGAACCAATGTACATTCTTAGCATGCATGACCGCAGGAGTGAAAACATTTTTCCTGAAACAAGTTGGAAAATGGGTCATCTTAAGTTAAGTCTAATTACTATATATATATATTAAATACGGTGGATTCGGTGCCGTTTGATTGGTTCCCGGTATTCAGATGGTAAAACAGGTGTGTTGGGCCTAAAATACAAAACGACAGCCCAAATGATGTAAGAGCTTTGCCTTCTTTTGACACTATATTTGCTCAACTTTATTTTATATGTCTGAAATGAAATAGGGTGCTAACGTTTCATTTGATACTATACATGCCCAATTTTATTTCATATGTTTACAAAATAACATAAAGTGCTGAAAATACGTTTTATATTAAGAAACAAACACCCAAAAACACATCTATGATACATCGACTCTCAAAAGCTCCGCCGCAACGCGGGGGCCAAAACCTGCTCGTTATAAAATATGGGCCATGTGAAATTCCGAAAAATGTTAGCAAAACAAAAAAAGTTTCACAGGCCAACTTCAATAAAGCTCACTTCTGCTATAAATCAATCATATTGGCCCAAAACAAAAGGTGTTTAACAGGCCAAATTCAATAAAGCTCACTTGGGCTATAAATCCATCATATTGGCCCAACTAAAAAAAAAATTAAAATAGAAGGTCCTACCGAGATTTGAACTCGGGTTACTGGATTCAGAGTCCAATGTCCTAACCACTAGACCATAGGACCATTTTGTTCAGTTTTTCGTTAAATAAATTTAAGTACGAATCTAAGACTCACTTAATTCATTTGTTGAAGCTGTAAGTAGTACTCGAAGACAATTCTTTTAACGAAAATCCAAAGTGTATTTGCAGTAAAAAAGCAAACCTTGTCATTACGAAATAAGGTCGACTCTATATGACAAAATGATATCATTATTCACAAAATAAGTCATTACCTATATGTTTAAAAAGCAAACAAACTAAAGTATACAAATTAAGAATAAGTGGAACGTAAAGTATTCACAACAAAATTTTGTAACTTTACTTTTGCCTTCATATACCATAAATGTTGATGACTTTCTAAGTACCTTTTCACTATTATGATACTAGTTTTACTTTGAGCGAAAATTACTGCAGAGGCTACTGTTAAAAGTGGTTGCCTCGCAGAGGGTCACTTTTTTTTCTATTCCCAAAAAGACCATTAATTTCGCTGCAAATGGGCAGCGAAATAAATACTTACACTTATCGACACCATATTAATTGTAAAAAAAACAAAAACAAAAAAAAAGTATATCGTTGCAATTTTGCAGCGAATTACTTCTATCTCCTCCTTTAATCGGGCCTCTCAAGAATAAAAAATAAAAAGAAGCGAAAATTACTGCAGAGGCCACTGTTGATAGTGGTTGCCTTGCAGTGGGTCGGTTTTTTTTCCGTCCCCAAAAAGGCCACATATTTCGCTACAACTAGGCAGCGAAATAAAAACCCTCCACGTGTCCTGCTATGATTAATTCAAAAACAAAAAAACAAAAAAAAAATTGCAACTCGTCTCCCAATTGCAGCGAGATATACATCTCTCTTCTAATTTGACCCCACATAAACAAAAGTACCATTAAAAAAAATAACACTTCGCCTAAAAAATTATGTGAATTCTTTCTCTCTCTTCAAATTAGACCCGCTCAATAAATGTTTATTAAATGAACATTAAAAATGTGAAAATCCACCTTACAACTTTTGTATGTACAACTTTATTAATAACAACTTTATTCATCAAATATTTATCAAATATCTGCGAATTCGTTAATAAAAAATAATACGTTGCGAAAGGCTCTGGATTAGAAAAACGAGCCAATATCCGATATGCTTTTGTATACGTATGATTTTATAAAAATGTTAATTTGATCATTAAAAAAAAAAAAAAAAAAAAAAAAAAAAAAAAAACTTTAAAGTTTTTTTTAGCACACAACTTATATCCACTAATAAAGTCCAAATGCAACAGATTACATCATTAAAGGGCATAGATCAATGCATATCAATCGTCAACCATAAATACTTTTTACTTTACCTATTTCGGGAATTAGAAACTTTACAATTTTTAGAATTTTTTTTTTTTTTTTTTTTTTTTTTTTTTTTTTTCTTCTCTCTCTTTCTCTCTCTCTCTTCTCTCTCTCTTTTAAAAAATGTATCAAACTTTATTTTTTATTATAATCGTACAATACGTCAAAAGCATATCGATATTCCGGCTCTTTTTTCCGTACCAGAAGCTTCTTCGCAACGGTATATTTTTTATTAGTGAATTCGCTAAAATATTGATAAATTTTGAAATAAAGTTTTATATTAAAAGTTGTATCATATTTAAAAAGTTTAACGAATTCACTAATAAAATTTAGGGTGGTTTTTCACATTTTTATATTTTTACCGTTGCGAGATTGCTCTGTGATTTAACTGAAAAACAAATGATGTTGGCGTTGCGTTCTAAATTTGAAAAAAGTGAATCATGACTGAAAGTAATGTACACGTGATAAATTTTGAAGAGAGTAGTGTTTACTTATTTTATAAATATTAATAATAGGTATGATTACAATTTGTTACATTGGGAGAGTTTTTTTATTTGAGAGAGAATGATTCGATGTCTCGGACAATTGGGAGACGATTTGCATTTTTTTAATTTTTTTGTTTATGAATTAACATAGCAGGACACGTGAGTTTTTTTATTTCGCTGCTAGTTGCCAGCGAACGATATGTGCGCCAGCAAGGATGAAAAAAAAAAAAGCGAAGAGACGCACTGGAAAAGAGAGAGAAAAAAAAAAAAAAAGGATAAAAAACTAAATCCAAAAGATAAGGACTCAAAGCAGATAATTAAATACGACAACTAATAAAGAATTGTTAAGGAGTTTTCATTATTCATCTACTACCGAAATTTGCTCACAGGTATTGTAGAGAAATTAAGTAGTTAACTATTTTGTATGTTAGCAGACTTTTCTTGTTCTTTTTTTTTATTCACTTTGTACATCTTTTTTTTATTTTACCAAAATTCCCTTAAGAACTTTTAATATTTATTGAATTTATCGCCTTTAATGATGTAACCTGTATGCATATTGGAACATTATCATTACAGTGTTATTCGTAAAAGAATTGTGTGCTAATATAGAAAAAAAACTTTTTAAAGTTTTTTTTTATTTTTTTATGCGATTTTTTTTTTCTTCATTAATTTTAATAATTAAAAATTTATCACAAGCTTTTGCCAACATAGAGTCTTTGTTTATCAACAAAATAAACCGACCCCCACCACGATAATGTTCGGAATATGAGCTTTTTATGTAGTATGATTTTATAAAAACATAATCTGAATTAAATGATTTTGGTCTCGCTTATTTAAATATATCCATGAGGCTCTTCGCCAACGGTATTATATTTTATTTGATTAACGAATTCGCATATTTGATAAAATATTATTGGTGAAAATGAAAATAAAAGAATTAGATTAAAATAATTAAAAAAAGTAAATGATACAAAAAATTAAAAACTAAAAAAAAGTTTACCATTAAAGCGGAGTTAAAGAACTTTTTTGCATTCATTTTTTAATATATTTACCAAATTTTTATATAAATCATCATTTTATTGAAGACAAGGTTCTAATTTGAAGACTGATGAGATCCAAAAGAAATAATTATGCTTCCACATAATTTATTATAGGCGAAGTGTTATTTTTTTTAATGTACTATTTGTTATTGTGGGGTCATAAATAGATAGATCGAGATTATAAATAAGGTGAAAGACGTGATAAGTGCTATATCTCGCTGCATTTTGGGATGATTGCAATGTATTTTTTTTTGTTTTTTGTGTTTTTGAATTATCATACATATTTTATTTGGTCTTTGTCATTTTTTTTTGTGAGAGGAGTTTTTATTTCGCTACTGTGTCGAACGTCCTTGATAAGTATTTTTTCGCTGCTCGATAGCGATGAATCGAATTTTGTGGCCTTTTTAGGGATAGGATAAAGGCACTATATGAGAAATAGAAAAAACCGAAACAGTGACTGCGGAACTCTTACGAGGTTAACTACTTTTAACAGTTGGTCTATGCAGTAATTTTCGTCTTACCTTGATTGTTGTCAGTTGATATGAATATACTCTGGCAGTACCTAATTTTGACTATTTTTTTCACCAACTTCTTAATCAACAAGTATGGCCTCTGCAGTAATTTTCGAATACTTTCTTCTCATCTTGTTACCGATATTTATAATATCATTAATATTGTATGTAGGTTCTTTGTCTCTTTGATTTTTAAAGGAGTGAGATTTGAATCCGATTTACAAATATATATATATATATATATATAGTGTACTTTTACGAGACCTTTATCTGCAGAACTGCGCGAACACCTTTAACCATTAGATTATATTGATCAGATGGATATGATTGATTGTGCTAACATGTAATAATGAAACTTAACCATTAATTTAAAAATAATCTCGCTGCAAAAAGGGGTCTAATGCTATTAGGATATTGATAAACTATTCTCCTTTAATTGTTTATTTATGTTTCTACTCATCCATCTACTTCTAAAATTTAATTTTATGCATCGACAATAGTCATTTCATTATTTTAGTAGAGAAAAAAGACCCAAAATTATAGAACAAAAGAAAAAAAATTAAGAAAAAAAATAGGAATACTATCGTTTATGGGTAAATAGATCAATCAATCTTATCTGTTAAACCCTAAACTCGTAGCCGCCCTCCTGCGCGCAAGATTCCACAATCCCCTTCCCCTCCTCCAGCCACCACCCTATGTTAGGATCGTTGGCTCTCTGCTTAACCAAGTAATTTAATATTCGCTAATCATACTTTAGTATTCATAAATCTTGTAATTCTATGTAAATCGACAATTTAGATCGTGAATAAGTTTGTGTCTGAATCCATAAGAAAGGTATGTCACGACTATAGCATTTTTTTGGCTTAATGACCAAAGAAGTAACAGGCTAAGTGTATTGAAAGTGGCTACCAAAGAATATGAAAAAGTACAAAAATTTGTAGTGGAAAATGATAAAGACCTCTTCTTTACTTCCATCCTGATCATCTATTATTTATGTAAGTTTACTTTAGTTTGGTTTGCTTTTTAAACATATAGGAATACTATATTTTTGTGAATAGATGATATCATTTTGTAATATTAGAGTCGACCTTATTTCTTGTGAAAATGAACAATGAAGGTTATTGCTTTTTTGTTTATGAAATCCATATCATCTTTGAGTATCTTTTTGGTTACCAAGAATTGATCGTCTGATTAGTTTACTTAAATCGTTCGACTAGCTTGCTACTCCACAAACTAGATATAGTTAAATTGTTGATGTCTTTATGATTTTTTGGCAATACGTTAAAAATTTAATTAAAACTATATTTAACGAAAATACAATGATACCAGAATATTTTTATTTTCTGGTCTAGTGGTTAGGTACCATTGGACATTCATTTGAAGTAAAAATCTCAGAAAAGGACCTCGAGTCATCAATCAACTCATTGGTCCCGTATGGACTTTGGCGTATGTTTTAGAATTTTTGTTAATTGGAGTTGGGTCTCTGTATGTAAAAAGTGGAGAATTGTATTTTACTTTTATAGTGTGAGCTTTCACTTGTAACATTTTGTAGCTCTAATGGAGATAGTCATTTTGTTTTCGGAGTCTTGAAGTTATGATCATAAATTGAGTTGTTATTTTATAAGCAGAATGTGAGCCTTTATATTGAGAAAGTATGGTTCTGTTGAAAACCTTTTTTATAGTTGTGATAATGCTAATCAATTGTTTCGGTCAATTTCTCACTATAGCGAAACCAATGCTATTTTCTCAATTTTCAATAAAATCGAGGCACGTTTTGAGCCCCTTCCTGTATGTTTGCTAATGTGTAAGGCGAGGAGTCTTTATGAGTAAGTCGAATAATATGTTGTTGTGTTAATGTGAGAGTGTTTTGAGGTGTTTTGTTTCTTAATATAAAATACCGTTTATGTCACAAAAGACAACTATGGATGTCATGTTATATTGTACAAGTTCACAATATAGACAAAATAATATAAAATGGTTTAATGCAGTGATAGTGTTTTAGATATACAGAAGATTGATATAGCGCGTTACGCTATCTAACCGAATTGTTTATACATGTAAACGTTGATATTTTATTATTAATAAGTAAAGATGTTATGAAGCATTATTGATTTTATTTTTTCAAAATGTCATATCAAGATAGCACTACAACAAAAGTAATGTTTGGTTCTAAAGCCTTACACTCATTATGGCTAGTCATTCTTAGATGAATAATTTGTTGAATCCATTTTTACACAACTCTGTTTACCATCTGAAATTTATTGTCGCTGGGAAACCAATCTATTACGGCACTCTGTCTATATGCCTAAACCTCAGGTGATCCTTAAGTGTAATTCACCAAAGGACTGTTCTAACGTACAAAAGTGTGCCAATTTATGTCGACTATTGATAACAAATAATTGTATTTGGAGTCAATTAGACCTCTAACTATAAGTGCGGATATAGACCTATATTGCCTACCATTGATTTGCAGAAAATAATGTTATTTCATCTCTCTCGGTCGCCCTAATTGCATGCTTAAAGAAATGTGACATTGGTTTCGAGGTATAGATGTCTAAGATTCATTTACTTTTATCTATTCTTTCTCTCTTTTTTTTAGTGAATTCGCTAAATATTTGATAAATATTTGACGAATAAAGTTTGTTATATTAAAAAGTTGTACATATTAAAAAGTTTAAGGGTGGGTTTTGCACATTTTTATATTTTATTTAATAAACAATTATTGGGTGAGTCTAATTTGAAGAGAGAGAAAGAATTCACATAAATTTTGAAGAGAAGTGTTATTTTTTTTAATGATACTTTGTTGGATGTGGGGTCGAATTAGAAGAGAGATGTATATCTCGCTGCAATTGGGAGACGAGTTGCATTTTTTTTAAATTTTTTTGTTTATGAATTAACCATAGCAGGACACGTAGAGTGTTTTTATTTCGCTGCCTAGTTGCAGCGAAATATGTGGCCAAAGGATGAAAAAAAACCGACCCTCTGCAAGGTAACCACTATCAACAGTGGCCTCTGCAGTAATTTTCGCTAAAAAGAAAAAGGTATTTCACATACATTTTGCAGTGAATTGTGTTAAATGCTTCACATTGAAATTGAATTTCTTTTCTTTTTTTTTTCTTTTCTTTTTTTTTTTTACCAAAATTACCTTAAACTTTTTAATATTTATAATTTTATTATATAACAAACATTATTCGTCAAATATATAGCAAATATATAGCGAATTCATTAATAAAAAAAATACCGTTGCGAAGAGCTCTGAATTACGAACAAAACGAGCCCAATATTGATATGTTTTTTATGTACGTATGATTTTATAAAAAATATTAAAGTTTGATATATGTATATATATAATATGAAATTGAAAAAAAAAAAAAAAAAAAAAAAAAAAA
>LBNU01027347.1:129990-156939 GCA_014162995.1 Artemisia annua | reverse complement strand
GAAAAGATAGTTTAGATCAAACAACGTTTACAAGCTGCCAGGGACCGGCAAAAGAGTTATGCCGACTTGAAATGAAAGCCCATGGATTTTCAGATTGGAGACCGAGTTTTGTTAAAAGTATCACCTTGGAAAGGAATGATACGTTTTAGAAAGCGTGGAAAGTTAAATCCACGATATATAGGTCCTTTTAACATCCTGGAAAGGATTGGACCTGTTGCTTATAAACTCGAATTACCAGAAGAACTTAGTAGGATTCATGACACTTTTCATGTGTCAAACCTCAAGAAGTGTTTGTCGGATGAATCTCTTATCATCCCACTGAAAGAAATTCGACTCGATGAGAAACTCATTTTCACTGAAGAACCAGTGGAAATCATGGATAGAGAAATCAAACAGCTTAAGCATAACCGTATACCTATCGTTAAAGTTCGTTGGGACTCTGAACAAGGACCAGAGTATACTTGGGAGCGCGAGGATCAGATTCGCACCAAGTACCCACACCTCTTCTCATAAACACCCGTGACAACCATCTTAGCCTCGAATTCCGGGACGGAATTCACTGTAAGGGGTATGTACTGTAGCCTCTCGTAAATTCCCGTACGATTAGTAAATACGTAAACTGGAAATAAAGGTATTTCGTTATTTAATATCCCCTTTTTACGAGTGACAAAATTTTTTTTTATGCATGACGTATTATGTGAATCTCTATGACATTGTGAAATGATCATTTACCTAGGAATGATGCTTGCACACAAACCTAGATAGTCTAATTATCGCGAATATATTTTAAACGTTTATATTTTATTAAATATACGTTTCGTTTAATTACCGGGTACTATTTATATATTTCCCGAGCCTACAAAAATTCCCGAGATTGGTCACTAATATTATTGGATCGTAACCCGACCCGTGAAACTTGCCAAGTGGGCCCCCGTAACCCAATGGGCCACTTAAACCCATTTACAAAACCCAACGGACCCCTTTATAATTCTTTTCTTTCTTTCTTTTCTGTTTGGGCCGAATACAAACACAAGCCCAGCCCAAAAAGCCTTTGGCTTATTTTTTTGTTGTTGTTCTTGGTTACCAGCCTCGCGACACCCACAAACGCACCCTTTTTCTTTCGAATTCGACACACATCCTATTCGTATTTTTACTCTACTCGGTTGACAAGCTAGCAAAGATTTAATAATGATAAAGCTTATTCATTTTCATGCTCATTTGATACGTGAAATATGGCCAAAGTGAAACGATGAAACCAAGTTACTTGATAACTCAAAACGTGTCACTATGTTCCTTAACACCTCAAGAACCAACCTATAGCTTCTAAGCTAACTCACAAGCTACAGTAGGTGTCAGGAATGAACATAGATTTCACTTACACATTCTCTTGGTTGCTAGTACTCGATTGGTTAGATTTGTGGTGCCTCCCTCTTCCAACGAGACAACACATACTCATTTGGCCTCATTCCTTTGTCCTAAACCTTCACAAGATTTCTATAAACCCACTATATAACAGCCATGCACGTTCAGTTGGTTACACATACTCAAAAGTACCAAATACATGTTATACGTAAAGTGTTAATAAGAAAATGGGACGAGAAGTTTGCTAAGTATACGAGTTGTCCAAGTGATCCAAGAAGGTGAACCTTTGCTCGTTGTGAACCTTGCCAAGTCATGAGTCGAACCACACTCCTCCTTTGATCCATTTTGAACCATACGTAACGAAAACTCCACCCCTAGAGGTGAGGTGAGCACTTGGAGTCCTTATAACCTTTTCGTTATTTTATTTTTAACACATTTACTTTGCCTCGTTATTTTGTAAAATAAAAACGTGACATGTTCATTTTATTCGACATACTAATAGTTTGGAACCATAAGAAATAAGGTGTACTAGTATTCGAACCCAAAAACTATAAATGACCAAAGTATTCGACCTCTTTTGTGACCCCTTGGAATATTCGAACAAAACCTCAACACTTAGAATATTTCTAAGTGTTGAGACAGTTTCAACACATAAGTTTGGACGTGAGCTTTGGCCTCGTCATTTAAAATCTATACACACGAACCACCCTTTTTATTATTCGAACTCATTGTTGACTTGGTGAACAATCAGAACACACTTTTTATTCGAAGTAATATGCTCGTATAACCATTTTGCTCGACCTATTTTGATTCGACAAAAACCTGTTTTATAAAACTTTTATAAATAACGATGGGCCTATGAGCCCATTAAGCTTATTCAATATACTGGGCCTGAAAGCCCAACTCCAACAGTTTTGTACTCCTAAAATGAGCCCAAGCTCAGGCCCAAACACCCCGTGAGCCCATTGGACCTAAAAATGTTATTGGGCCTTATTAGTAGCTCGTTAAGGCCCAGTAGGTGAAATAAGCACTTTTTAAGCTCTTAAGCTATTGAAATAAGTTATTTAGAATGTCCTGAGCTTATTTAAGAAGTCAAAATGTTAAACTTTGAATTTGGTGAATTTTGGACTAACTTTGCAAAGGAAAATGATTAGGAGACCTAATTCACATGACTAAAATTGTGCCTAAGCTATTCAATGTTTGACAAGTGGATTGCTGAATTTCTCACTCATAACATTTACCATTGATCTTGTCACATGTCATCATCTCCTTTTTAGGCACAAATTTAGTCACATGAATTAGTCATGCCTATCAATGCTCCTTTGCAAAACTTCTTAAACCGAGGACTAAAAGTGTTAAAATTGTAAACTTATGGTAGAAACTGTAATTTCTGAAAATATAAGTCCTAAACTGTTAAAAATGATATTTGGAGTTGAAGAATGTAAATATTGATATTATTTGGACTTAAAATGAAACGATCGTTACTTTGGACTAACGGTGAAAAATTTATATTCGTTAAAGGTTATAAATGTAAATTCTGAAAACTTAAAGGATTTTCTGTAAATATTATCTTATAAAAATAATATTAATGATTAAATGGAAGAACGTGTATTCGGATTAAAGAACGGGATAAGTTTTATATATACGTTATATAATTAATATTAACGATATATAACGAAACGTACTATATTTTCTTATTCGTGAAATATTCACATGGATGACTTTCCGTCAATCATCGATCATTGTACTTATAAGTTATATCTATATATAACTTTACTTTTGAACTTGAAACATTTAACGAACACGAGTTTTGTTCGTAACTAAATAACTATTATTCGCGATAAAACCGGACTTAGACTATCAAACTGAAACTTGCATTATCTTTTAGGTTGTGTGTGAAGCCGTTTCCTTGCTTTGTTGAGATTACGATACAACTGTACTACTGAGGTGAGTTCATAGCCCACTTTTTAACTGTTTTATGTGGGGGGATACATGCTTAAAAACCGAACACAAGTCTTTTATTTTGGTATTGATATACCGGCTGACCGTTATTATTGCTTAAGTAGCTATTGCCAAAAGACCCTCGATCATGAACCTTAATCACTTGATGAGTGAACGTAAATAACTGTGAATAGATCTATTTGGGGCTGACAATCCCCGTTTGGTCGTTGGAGAAAACTACCAAACGCACATTATTTTGATGATATAGGTTACTGGCAAAGACCTATCTTGAGGGCATATTATTATTATATTGCGTCATATTATTAAATATGATTGGCTGTCAAATCGTTGTGTGTCATGAGCTTAATGCAATAACGGGTATTTGTGAATTCTTTTCAACTTTTTTGATTGCATACATTTGCAATAAATGACTATATCTTGTGTTCAACTGTTTAACTTTCAAATCTATGAATATCACTCAACTTTATGTTGACTTTTAGCATGTTTATCTCAGGAACTAAACAAGAAGAATTATGAAGGCACGGAGTGGGCATATGAACTTAAACAAAGACCTTGTTTTTATATTAAATAAATGTGTTGTTGAAATTGTGAACATCTTAATAATTTGGTATTTTGAAATAAAGTAAATTTTTAAACATCACTTTGTGTTGTTTTTGTGATTGTGAAAAGATCCTCGAAGTAACACCCAAAAGTCTTCCGCTGTTAAATTAAAGTCTTCCGCTGTTATTTTAAAAAGTCTTCCGCTGTCATGGTTAAATTTTGGGGGGTGTTACAGAGTATACGAGTGACTCATTAATTAATTGGTGATGATTAAAAATTATTTGAAACACGTTTGAGGTATTATGTGGACTTAGCAAGCTGTCTAATTGTGTAAATAACCCAACTTTCTAAAAAACAAGAAGTTAGATAAGAAGAGTGAGAAAATTAATGATTTTATAACCCTTGTGGCTTAAATTACTATCAGATCTTGGTAAGATGTAATGATTTTTTAATAAAAGCTATTTTTGGGAGATAGAATTATCTACTATTTTTACTACTAATAGCAAGGGGTGTAGTGGCTTGGCCGTTTCGTCATCTCAACACAAATTCAACATTTTATTTTTCACATTCACATACCGAAATACCCTTTCACTAATAACTCAAGCCATTTTATTTTTATGAGACTCATCATTTTATTTTCTTTTTCGTTTTTTCAAACCAACTAATTTTTCATTTATTAAAATATAAATATAAATTACTGAATGAAAATTTAAAAACATAAAAAATTAAAAATAAAATAAAATAAAATAAAATTCACGAAGACGACTAATTATGGTTCACTCTATACTTTCGGCGGATTTCTTATTTTTGCATGTTGATCATGTAGGAATCTTCCTTCGACATATCATTGGTGCTAGTGCCGAAAGACCTCATTTCTTCTAACCACATTTATTTCCGGTCTTTCCCCTTCACCATCTCGTACGCTGATTGTGCATCTTTCCGTTTGAGTCTAAACTCATTTGTAACGTATCCCCAAAATCCGGCGGGTTACTTCCCGCGGTGCTCGACGTGATTTCCAATTTAGTTTTTTTCGTGGGACGTGGCTTGCCGGGGGGAGGGGGCACGTTGTCTCAATATTGCCCACGCCCCATGACTTCTCCCAAACAGTCAACTAAGTCAACCAAGGGTGCCTGGTCAACTAAGTCAAGCTATGAGGGAGGAAGTGATCAATTTATGATCCGTTGAAAGCACAGTGTACTCACGGGTCGTTAAGTCCCAACGAGATTGAAATTATGTTTTGGAAACGCTTTGGGAATAGTGATTAGGGAATAATAACCAGATAATGATTTGGATTGATTTTTACACTACTGATTGCTTGAAATGATAATGGAACAGTTAACGAATGCAGAAATGCAAATAATCCTAAAAACTTAAATGCGTACTGGGAAAGTGGGAATAAGGCAAAATATGAACAGATATAAACTAGAAGGGGTGAAAATGAAAATTTTACAAATTTAAAATTAAAAGAAAATTAAATTAAAAAGAAAATTATTTTTTGATTATTTTATTATTTAAATATTAATTAATTACTAAAACTATTTAAAAAGTTAATTAAAACTAATTTATAACAAATCTAACAAGGATTAAGATTAAAAGATTACACTTAAAATTTGCAAAATTAATTTCTAAACCTTTAAAATAACCTAAAAGAAATATAAAAATAGAAAATAAATATTTTTGTCTTTTTTTGAATTAAATATTAATTAATTACTTAATTAAACTAATTAAACTAATTTACTAAGTTAAATTACTAATAATACTAAAAAAGACATAGAAAATTATGAAATATTTTATAAAACTAATTAACTAATACAGGAACCTTAAAAAATTATAAAAAGTTTATAAAAACTATTATTACACTATTTTATTAATTATTTACTTAATTACTAATTAAAAACTATTTAAACTAATTTAATTAAGATAAATAGAAAATGAACAGTGATAATTAAGTAACTATTTTCTAAAAATTATAAATGATTAATAAAACCTATAAAAATTATAAAAAAGTACTAGAGATTAAAAATAAACAGAAATGGATTTTGTTTTTGGTTTTTTTAATTAAAACAAATTTAACTATTATTAATTATTATAAATACTAAATGAAAAGATTAAAATCTAAGAAAATTATTATAAATACTACAAGTGACAGGGAGCTTATGAAAATTATAAAAATGAAAATTGCTTTTTGAAAAAGCTGAACAATAAGCCAAATGGCTTAAATAGAAGCTATCACTTTATTAAAAGTGATGATTTTTGGAATTTTCATTTTGACAGAAGATTATACAATGAAATTATGAAACTTTTGCGAAGGAACTTTTTATAAAACTTAAAAATAAGCAATTTGCACCCCTAATAGCTTAACAGATTCTATTTTTGGAATTTTGGAAATGCAAAAGCTTCTAATAAGCTCTACAGTACAAACAAGCTACAAAATAAGATGAATACAACTTAAGTGAACTGAAATAAGCCAGAGAGATAAGCAAAATACACTGAATAAGCTAAAACAACAAAATAAGTACTTATGCTAAATCACAGAACCAAACAGGCTAAAGTGCTAGTTTGCAAGCCTTGTGGGGCCCACAAATAAGCTCAGAGATCCAAAATGAAACTTGGATCAATAAGTTCACCTGGAAAGCTTTCAAATAAGTAAAAAATCAAGCCTTAACTCCTACAAATAAGCTCTGTGTGAGCTTATGAAATTTGGCCAAACTCTCAGTGTATACTGACTACTCAGTATACACTTTCAAATAGGACAAAAAAGAAGCTAAGTGCAGCCCTATCAAATAAGCTTGGAAATGAAAAATAAGCATTGGACTATCAAAAATGGTTTCTTGGCTTTCCAAAAAGCCAAGAATCATGCACTGGGGCCCACTATTAAGCTTTATGGAGTCTTATGAACTTAGGTGAAAAAGCCGTGCACAGGGGAGGTCACAGACAAAAGGGTCAACTTTGACACTGCTTATTTATAAGCAAATGGATTCCAAAATGGAATTTTCTTTTTGAAATATGTAAACAAGCAACAAGATATTACAAAACAACAATTGGTTTGGATTTCCAATCTGTATTGAATCCTACAGATCAAAAAGAAAAACTGACCATTTCATTGAGTATGCAAATTTTGACTTTTTCTTATGAACACCTAAGTTGATTTTTATGAACTTTGATCTTGATTTTCTTAATGATTATGTTATATTAGACTATAATAAGACTAAATTAAGCTAAAACAAACACTTGTGAACAGATTTGACGAGATTTGAACTTAAAACTTTGACAAATTACTAATGAAATGAGATTAAAAGCTATTTTGACTTTTAACAAAACATGCACTGGTTTTTATGGTTCAAATGTTCTAAGTTACACCTAAGAAGGATGAAACAACAAAGATCCACAGCAAATACACACTAGAACACAAATATGACAGCAATTCCAAACAACCTTTTAACTGCACTAGATTTTGAGTTTCAAAACAAATGACTGATTGAGATTATGAAATTGATCCACAACAACTTATAAAGGTTTGATGAACCAAAATAAGCACAGAAACACAGTTTTGAATCACAAATAACCAAGATGATCACTAATGCTATTATGACAGTGAAAAATGAGATTTTGAGCACAAGTGAAAATCACTGAACAAGCCTAATACTTTAAGCAATAATATAACTAACAAACACCAAATAAGCATAAAAAGCACAGAGATAAGCAATGATAAGCACTAATACAGTAAAATGGAAAATTACACTAGAACTTGGAATTTTTAAAACTTGAAAGTAGAAAACCTTAGCTCTAGCTTTACTAGAGTTTCTTTATGCTCAACAAGCTCCTAGCTTATCAGAGATAAGCTAGGTAAAAGTCCATCTTGCCCCTCCATTGTAGGCAACTTCCAAAGCTTCCATAGTCTAATGCAAAGGTACCCTGTGATGTTTTGTTACTGAATTTTTTACCTTTTTATGTTTTCT
Organism: Artemisia annua; assembly: GCA_014162995.1. NCBI lineage: Eukaryota > Viridiplantae > Streptophyta > Magnoliopsida > Asterales > Asteraceae > Artemisia > Artemisia annua. The sequence goes on along the minus strand of LBNU01027347.1, from coordinate 149,116 downwards.
TATGATATATTATGACCTAAGTGAGCTTAAGGAACAGTAATACTAAGTTTAAGACATAATTAGAACTAAAAGGGAAAATTCAAATTGAAATGTGAAAACTGAATTGGAGCTGAATTGCTTGAGTTTTTGATTACCAAAAGATCAAAGTACAATATTGAAACAGATTACAAGCTTTTAAAAGCAAATTTTACAACTACAAACTGAATTTAAGCTAATTCGACACTAAATTTAAGCTAATGACGACACACTGTCTTCTTTCTTCTCTTTTCCTTTTATAGATGAGCATTAGGGTTTCTCTGAGCTTCTTTGGTCTTTCCCACTTCATCTGGACCATTGGATTGGTCTGAATTGATCTTGTCCATTGGATTGGATTTTGGCGGCAAAATTGGATAAATCCAATTTGTCCTGTTATAGACAAGGGGGTGCATTTAATGCTGAGGTGAGAGGGTTAGGTGAAGTGGTTTGGGCAGTGGATGTGATGGAGATGGTGAGGGGTGGTGGAAGTGATGGGTGCAGGCAAGTTGGAGGTGGGGGACGAAGGAGGGGAAGGGGGTGTGTTTGACTTTTTGACTGGGGAGGGGGTTATAAACGGGGTAAAGGGTTTATGGGCTAGGGGTGGTAATGGGCCAAGGGAAATGGTCTTGGTTGTGTTTATGTTTTGGGTTGGATTTGGTTTTGGGGTTATGGGTTTATGAAGTTATAGATTAGGTCCGTTTGGTTTGTAAGGTTTAAAAGCCCAAGGATTAAAAGTGTAAAACCTGAATTTTTGAAGGGCTGATCTTGATATTATTCCAAACTTATCAAAGGGCTCATTCTTGCCAAGGATAAATAGTGTGAGGATCTTTGTTAACTTTTTCCACTTTTCTAAATATCCAGGGACTAAAACTGCCAAGTCTTCAAAGTACAGGGACCAAACTTGTAATTTCACCAAATTTCACACCTATGGACCATTTGTGATAACTTTTACTTTCCAAGGACCGTAAAAGACTTTTTCATCCAAAAATATTTGCTCAGGGGCCATTTCTGCCAAATTTGAAACTTGAAGGACCATTTGTGTAATTTTTATAAACTTGCCACCAAAGGACTAAATATGATAATTTGTGATTTAAAAAGGACCTTTGATGACTTTTTATTGAAAATTAATGCTTAGGGACTAGTTTTGTCAATTCTTGATAGTTGAGGGACTGAAACTGCCAATTATGCAAACTTTGGTTGTTTTTGTTCTTTTTGCATCTGAAACATATAAACACTCTTTTGTAATATTTTTACCATTTTGATGCATTATTAGGTGTTTTTGGATGTTTTGGCACTTCAAATAGAATCAAAATGATGAGTATTTACACACTCATCAATCCCCCACACTAAGATATTGCTAGTCCCTAGCATTCTTTAAGGAAAACTTAATGGATTTGATGTCTCTTTACCAAAAGCCATTACTTCTGGAGTAGCCACATGTTTCAGTTCAAGTAAGAACCATGGTACACTGATAACCATATGACTTTGAGCAAACCATCAGCTGTAAACGGATTTGATTTGTCTTTACCAAAAGCCGTTTGCTTCTGGACTAGCCAACTCTTCACGATTCAAAGATATGGTGAGCTGAATACCATGCAATTTTTGGCAAATTGCAAGCCATAAACGGATTTGAGATATCTTTACCGGGAGCCGTTTGCTCTCGGATTAGCCAGACCTTTTGTGGATGAGACATGGTGGACTGATAACCATTTGTCGTGTTAGTGCAAAGCACTCACACCAAAAGAAAAAAAAATTTTGGCCAAAATGGTGGTAATAAGGCTTTTAGATGGTAAAAATGTGATCAAATTCGCCAGAATTTCTCCCCCCCACACTAGAATTGAATATTGTCCTCAATATTCAAAGTCCCGGCCATTATGCCGATACTTTGAGATGTAAAATGTTTAGATTGAGGCAAGTGTAGGAACCAACAAAAAATAAGCTTCTTAAATAGAAGCTATCACTTCTTTTTAAAGTGATGATGATGATAATGATTTTTTTTTGAAACTTATGTACATGCAGGGGCCATCTCCCCCACACTAGGATGGTAGAAAGTAGAAAGAAGTTAGAAACACGGGTGAAAACCCGTGGCATGCTAATTTTTGATCATCGAGTCACTAGCTTGACTCGATCACCGCATTCATTGGTTCATGGGGAAAGTTTGGATATCCGGGACAACCATGGGTGGTATGTCCCCTCCAAAGTAATGCTTCAATCTGTGACCGTTCACTTTGAAATTTGGTCCGTCCGTTTGAGACAATTCGACGGTACCATATGGATAAACTTTAGTCACAGTGAAAGGGCCAGACCAACGGGTTTTGAGTTTGCCCGAGAAGATCTTCAATCTAGAGTTGAAAAGAAGGACTCGATCACCAACGTTGAAAACGCGGTTTTTGATTTTTGAGTCGTGTATCTTCTTTGTCTTTTCCTTGAAAATCAAAGAGTTCTCGTATGCCTGATCCCGAAGTTCATTTAATTCATTCAGCTGAACTTTACGGTGATCACCCGCTGTCTGAAGATCGAAGTTAGAATGTTTCAAGGCCCAGTAGGCTTTGTGCTCAAGCTCGATCGGTAGATGACACGCCTTTCCGTATAAAAGCTTGTAAGGAGTACACCCGATGGGTGTTTTGTAAGCTGTACGGAAGGCCCATAGTGCATCATCCAGTTTATCCGACCAGGAGGCCCGGTTTTCTCCTACTGTCCGCTCCAGAATCCGCTTAATACCACGGTTCGAAACTTCTACTTGCCCACTTGTTTGGGGGTGATACGCAGTGGAAAGACGGTGAGTTACACCATACTTTTGCATGACTTTATCAAATTTGTCATTGCAAAATTGTGTACCACGATCACTAATAATGGCTCGTGGAGTTCCGAATCTAGCAAAAAGAGATTTCAAAAATTTCACGACTAGTCGGGCATCATTGGTGGGTAAAGCTTTCGCCTCAACCCATTTTTAAAAAGTCTNGCACTTTGGATGGACATAGTGTTTCTGAGTTCTTGGAACCTTTCAGGTTATAAGCTCTTAGGTCAACTCCTTTCACTATTAGGTCATGAAATTCATCCTCAATTTTCTTATCTCGGAACGTGGGGGGCAATACTTCCTTAGTATTTATTGCCTTGAATTCTGTCCAAGAAAATCTGTATGTTGCTGTTTGCTCCTAATGTTTGCACAGTACCATTCCAAAAGACAAGCATCTGCATAATGAGTCACCTGTGGCGAATAATGACTTTATCGCTTTCAAGACACCATTCTTTGGAAGGACAGTTTCGCTCCTCAATCGAACCCAGTGAGCTAAATTCCGTCCTCTTCCGGTTTCCTTTAAAACACGGTGTTACAAGCATAAAGATCTTGTAGGTACATCGACGAGCTGCAAGGTGCTGCTGGCACGCCGATACCTCCATTTTGAGCTTGTTGTGCCGCGGCTGTGTTCATCTAGGATCGCATTGACGCTCCGCAATTGCTTGTCGCATAGCTGGCGGGTGTCATAGTTACTGTAGCTGCGGGTGCAGGTGCATGTTGTTCTCCTTGTACGGGCCATGCTTCTATTAAAATAACAGAAAGCATATATTTAGAAATAGCTTAATCATGTTAGCATCTCTTCTAATAATAATGTACTCGAAATGGTCGTAGTCAACGAAAATTTTGGGCTAAAGTCGTGTCCAAAATTGGGTACGACATGTTCATGGGGTGAAATATGGTTTGACCTGATTGAACCAACAATATCATGAACATCACAGCGTAATATAAAGATAAGGTTTCCATAAATTAATGCCAATTATTACAACACTTTATTAAAACTTGTCTATTTTGTTTACTAAACATTACGGCAAGCCATTTTATTAATATGGCATTGACATTGACAAGTCTCAGATTTTATGGTTTCCTGACACTCATCCATATGACGTTGGAGCTCGGTGATCTTAGTGGTCAAGGTCTCGATGGTTCGGTCTCTAGTCCGTTCTCTGGCATAGGATTTCCTGGATCGCCACGCCTGAGAGAGAAGTTCTGTGCACTGATTTGCTCCAACTCATGATCAAAAGATGTTAATACATCCCCATAGTGACATTAGCTGAAACAGTGCTGCAATAAACTCCATGGACTCACTGAACTCGGTTTTTATCTGTTAAACCTTACTTTCCACAGCCATCTGACCAATGATAAGATTGTTAACATCCTCGGTAATATGTCCACATGGAAGACCATTAATTACATTAACAATATCATTCAATCGATCTTCATGCCTAGCATCCTAGTTGCCATAGAGGTATGGTATCGTGATAGGTTCCCTAGTAACCGGAAGTATTTTTGGAAGTGAGGCAGAGCTTTCCCCAAGTTCTCTTTTGCTAGGGTTTCCTTCCTGAGATCGCCAGTATCGAATAATCGGTAGCAGATAACAATTACGGGAGTTCACCCGTTTGTAAGTTCTTCTTCTTCTACGGTTTTCTGTTCGAATACCTGGATCTGATGAAGTTGGTCGAACATGGTAAGTCCTATGTTTTTTGTGATACTGGTACGCTATGAGTCACTGTAGGTGGTGATGCTGATGGTGTTATAGTAAATGATATCGGCACAGTAGTGGTCTGCTGATAGTAAATGGTTGGTTCAGTCATAACCGGAAGTGTTGGTGGTATTCACCTTGTCATGAGTGGTTTCTTTTTCCTCAGTATGCTGGAAAACTTTTCCTGAGAAACTGGATCAATAGGTTTGAGGTAGCTGATCTTGGATGAGATTAGAGGGTACTGGAGGTGAAGCCTCCGAATCTGATGATAAGTCAATGGTTTGGATACTGAAGACCATGATACTGTAATAATCCCGATTAGTAAATACAAGTCATTAGCAAAATCATAATCATGTTAATATTACAAGAGTCACAAAAGAAATCATCTCTACCAGATGTTCGGATACTCGTAGGCACGGAGGCATAATGTGGTATTTTGTAAAATGGTCCCTTTCAAAAATGTAGTTATAGTCCAATGTTTGAAAACACTTGTTCGCTACAACCAAAGCTCGGATACCAATCTGTAACACCCCCAAAATTTAACCATGACAGCGGAAGACTTTTTGACAAATAGTCAACAGCCACGAGTATGTATTTGTTTCCTCGAGAAGATGGAAATGGCCCCATAAAGTCAATGCCCCATACGTCAAAGATTTCACAGACTTGGATGGCGTTTTGAGGCATTTCGTTAGTCTTTGAAATATTCCCGTGACGCTGACAAGCTTCACAAGTTTTGACAAACTCTTGGGCATCTTTATAGATCGTGGGCCAGTAGAAACCAGAATCAAACACCTTCTTGGCAGTGTAATTAGGATTATGATGTCCCCCCGTGGGTCCATCATGACAAGCTTTGAGAATATCCATGGCTTCTTGGCCATGGACACACCGCCTGATGACTTGATCGGCACAGATTTTGAACAAGAAGGGGTCGTCCCAGAAGTAATGTTTGACGTCTTTACAGAATTTGTTTTTCCGTTGGGACGTCACCCCCTTCACAACAAAGTTCCCCGCATGGTAGTTTGCAAAGTCGGCAAACCATGGGGTGGTAGAGTCACCACAAAAAGAAACCGTATTGAGTGTCTCGAGAGGAAACGCTTCATTTATTTCCTTTTTCTCGAACACATCCTGGTGAGGGTTTTCTAATCGAGATAGATGATCACCTGCTAGGTTCTCAGCTCCTTTTTTATCACGGATAATGATATCAAATTCTTGCAGGAGGAAAACCCATCGGAGTAATCTCGGCTTTGCATCTTGTTTGGCAAAGAGATATTTCAGGGCCGAGTGATCCGTATACACTATGCATTTAGTCAGGATTAAGTAAGGCCGGAATTTTTCAAAAGCATACACCACGGCTAACAACTCTTTTTCCGTTGTGGTGTAATGATTCTGAGCCTCGTTCATAGTTTTGCTTGCATAGTGTATAGGCTGAAAGTGTTTTGTTTTTCGTTGCCCCAAGACCGCGCCTATAGCAAAATCACTTGCATCGCACATGAGTTCAAAAGGCATGTCCCAATCGGGGGCAACTAAGATCGGTGCTTCTGTGAGCTTTTTCTTGAGAGTTTGAAAAGCTTCGATGCACTCGGGAGAGAAGATGAAAGGAGCATCTTTTTCAAGAAGATGTGTCATGGGCCGGGCGATTTTAGAAAAATCTTGTATGAATCGACGATAGAATCCGGCATGACCTAGGAAACTCCTGACACCTTTAACTGTGGTGGGATGAGGTAGTTTAGCAATGACATTGACTTTAGCTCTGTCGACCTCAATCCCGTTTTTAGAAATCTTATGGCCGAGGACAATGCCTTCTTTGACTATAAAGTGGCTCTTTTCCCAATTTAGACAAAGATTGGTGTCTTCACACCGTTTGAGCATGTTATCTAAATGGTAGAGACATGATTGGAAAGAATTCCCAATGACTGAGAAATCATCCATAAAGACCTCCGTAGTTTTCCCGATCATGTCGTGAAATATGGCCATCATACACCGTTGGAACGTGCCTGGAGCATTACATAGGCCAAAAGGCATACGTCGGTAGGCAAAAGTTCCGTAGGGGCATGTAAAGGTGGTCTTTTCTTGATCCTTCGGATCAATGGGAATCTGGAAGTAACCCGAGAAACCGTCTAGGAAACAATAGTACTCGTTTCCCGCTAATCTTTCGAGCATCTGGTCCATGAAGGGTAGAGGAAAATGCTCTTTACGGGTGGCGTCATTTAACTTGCGATAATCAATGCATACTCTCCATCCCGTAACCAATCGAGTTGGAATCAACTCGTTTTCTTCATTTGTGACAACAGTAATGCCACCCTTTTTTGGAACGCAATGAATGGGGCTAACCCAAGGACTGTCAGAGATAGGGTAAATCAATCCGGCATCAAGAAGTTTGATAACCTCTTGTTTGATAACCTCGTGAATTTTAGGATTAACCCGTCTCTGTTGTTGAACTGCTGGTTTGAAGTCATCCTCTATTAAGATTTTGTGGGTACAGAATTCAGGATTAAAACCCTTTATATCGGAGAGTTTCCAAGCAATTGCTTGCTTGTGTGACTTTAGAACCTTTATGAGAGCAGCTTTTTCCTCATCTTTTAAGTCTTTAGCAATAATGACGGGTAATTTATCATCACTCTCCAGAAATGCGTACTCGAGATGAGGTGGTAAGTCCTTAAGTTCGACCTCAGAAAAATCAGCCGTTTTCTCAACAGACTTGATTTCCTCGTTATGAAGTTTTGTGGAAGAACGGGAGGGTGGGAGGGATCTTCATTCAACAACTTCTCAAGGAGAAGTATATCCCTGTCCAGGTCAATCTCTTGGTAATCAATTCCCTCGGGAATTGAATCACTTTTGAGAAAGGCCTCTGTCTCCTCTAAGATGAAGTCACTTCCCTCAAACGGAGTTAGGGAAGGAGAAGAATTAGCAATGATAGGTTGAGAAGAGGGAGTGGGATTGCCACTCGAAGAATTATCGGTGAAACCAAGAATTTCCTGAGAATACTCATGAAAAGATCCTCGAAGTAACACCCAAAAGTCTTCCGCTGTTAAATTAAAGTCTTCCGTTGTTAAATTAAAATCTTCCGCTGTTAAATTAAAGTCTTCCGCTGTTAAATTAAAGTCTTCCGCTGTTATTTTAAAAAAGTCTTCCGCTGTTATGGTTAAATTTTGGGGGGGTGTTACAGATTGGTATCTGAGCGTTGGTTATAGTGAACCAAGTGTTTTCAAACATTGGACTATAACTACATTTTTGAAAATGGACCATTTTACAAAGTACCACATTATGCCCTCCGTGCCTACGAGTATCTGGATATCTGGTAGAGATAATTTCTTTTATGACTTCTTGTAATATTAACATGATTATGATTTTGCTAATGACTTGTATTTACTAATCGGGATTATTACAGTATCATGTCTTCAGTATCCAAAACCATTGACTTATCATCAGATTCGGAGGCTTCACCTCCAGTACCCTCTAGTCTCATCCAAGATCAGCTACCTCAAACCTATGATCCAGTTTCTGCAGGAAAAGTTTTCCAGCACACTGAGGAAAAAGAAACCACTCACGAGCAAGTGAATGTACCACCAACAGTTCCGGTTATGACTGAACCAACCATTACTATCAGTAGACCACTACTATGCCGATATCATTTACTATACCACCATCAGCATCACCACCTACAGTGATCATAGTGTACCAGTATCACCAAAACATAGGACTTACCATGTTCGACCAACTTCATCAGATCCAGGTATTCGAACAGAAAACCGTAGAAGAAGAAGAACTTACAAACGGGTGAACTCCCGTAATTGGTCTTATCTGCTATCGATTATTCGATACTGGCGATCTCAGGAAGGAAACCCTAGCAAAAGAGAACTTGGGGAAAGCTCTGCCTCACTTCCAAAAATACTCTCGGTTACTGGGGAACCTATTCACCATACCATACCTCTACTGGCAACTAGGATTGCTAGGCATGAAGATCGATTGAATGATATTGTTAGTGTAATTAATGGTCTTCCATGTGGACATATTACCGAGGATGTTAACAATCTTATCATTGGTCAAATGGCTGTGGAAAGTAAGGTTGAACAGATAAAAACCGAGTTCAGTGAGTCCATGGAGTTTATTGCAGCACTGTGTTCAGCTAATGTCACTATGGGAGACGTATTAACATCTTTTGATCATGAGTTGGAGCAAATCAGTGCACAGAACTTCTCTCTCAGGCGTGCGATCCAGGAATCCTATGCCAGAGAACGGACTAGAGACCGAACCATCGAGACCTTGACCACTAAGATCACCGAGCTCCAACGTCATATGGATGAAGTGTCAGGAAAACCATAAATCTGAGACTTGTCAATGTCAATGCCATATTAATAAAATGCTTGCCGTAATGTTTAGTAAACAAAATTAGACAAGTTTTAATAAAGTGTTGTAATAATTGGCATTAGATTTATGGAAACCTTATCTTTATATTACGCTGTGATGTTCATGATATGTTGGTTCAATCAGGTCAAACCCATATTCACCCCATGAACATGTCGTACCAATGTTTGGACACGACTTAGCCCAAAATTTTCGTTGACTACGACCCATTTTCGAGTACATTATTATTAGAAGAGATGCTAACATGACTTAGCTATTTCTAAATATGTGCTTTCTGTCATTTTAATAGAAGCATGGCCCGTACAAGGAGAACAACAACTGCACCTGCACCCGCAGCTACAGTAACTATGACACCCGCAGCTATGCGACAAGCAATTGCGGAAGGCGTCAATGCGATCCTAGATGAACGAGCCGCGGCACAACAAGCTCAAAATGGAGGTATCGGCGTGCAAGCAGCACCTGCAGCTCGTCGATGTACCTACAAAGACTTTATGGCTTGTATACCCACGTGTTTTAAAGGAACCGAAGGAGTGACGGAATTAGCTCACTGGTTCGAGAGGAGCGAAACTGTCTTCCAAAGAAGTGGTTGTCTTGAAAGCGATAAAGTCATTTTCGCCACAGGTACTCTTATGCAAGATGCCTTGTCTTGGTGGAATGCTACTGTGCAAACATTAGGAGCAACAGCAACATACCAGATTTCTTGGACAGAATTCAAGGCAAAAATACTAAGGAAGTATTGCCCACGTTCCGAGATAAGAAAAATTGAGGATGAATTTCATGACCTAATAGTGAAAGGAGTTGACCTAAGAGCTTATAACCGAAGGTTCCAAGAACTCAAAACACTATGTCCATCCAAAGTGCCAGATCTCAAGAAGATGTTGGAGAAATACATCGAAGGACTCCCTCGAAGCATAAAAGGGGATGTCACTGCCTCGAACCCCACAACCTTAGAAGCCGCTATGGAAATAGCACAGAAACTACTGGACCGAGAGGTTAAGTACAATGAACACAAAAGGAAACTGGATGACAAGAGAACCATACACCACAAAATGCAAGGAATGAGGAATTTCCGGGATCTCCAGCTTTTCGGGAAGCTGTTTTAAAGAAACTGCAGAGCAGTTTTCGTTTAATGGAGTTTTTGCCATCTCGAAGAGTTTTTCCTTGTTATTTAACAGATTTTTGATCGTTGATGCAAACTTGGGCATCAGAAGAAGAGCATCCGCGAAGCTAATGTCAAAATGTAATTCTTTAAAAATTTGGAAAAATTTGTCCAGTTGGTGACTAGCTTTTTCGCGGAGCTTTTGATCTTGTAAACGTGATGGATAAGGTATCGAGGGTTTGGGATTTTGTTTCTCAACGGGATCAACTGGAGGTTCAAAAACAACTCCAGGTTTTGACTTGGGTTTCGGGACCGGGACAACTTGTGGGTGGACGTCATCGGTATCTCCGTTATTAGTAGGAAGTACCGTGTCCGTAGTAACCTCAGGTTCACGTTCCGCTACCTGTGGAGGAAGAGAAGAAGGGGTAGCAGGAGCCGTGGGTCCTTTGTATGAAACTCCACTTCGGGTGGTGATCGCCTTAACATCGCCCCTCGGGTTAGCGATCGTGTTGCTCGGAAGTGTTCCTGAGCCCGAGGGTTGATCATTTAAAGACTTCTTAAGTTCAGAGATCTGGCTGACCAATAACTTGTTCATTTCTTCTTGGGACTTCATGAATTGCTTAAGCAACTCATCAGATGAAGGTCCAGTTAGAACAATGGCTTGAGTCTGATTGTTAGGAACATTTTGAGCCTGATTGTTTTGAAAATTCCCATGATGTTGGTTATTACCCTGAAAATTGTTTCCCTGATGAAAATTACCCTGATTATGAAAATTATTACCCTGATTACCATGACCTTGATTTCTTTGAAAATTTCCTTGGTTTTGAAAGCCTTGGTTATGACCGGAATTGAAATTCCCTTGGTTGTTAAAACCTTGGTTCATTCGATTTTGGTTTTGATGAAAATTTTGGTTCCGGTTTTGAGCATTTTGGTTTTGAGGCTGATTAAATCCGGGTGGTCCGAGGAAATTGTTGGAACGATAGCTTAAGAGATTACGGTCCCCCTGTGGTTGGTAAGAGTTACCCCCCGTATTGTAGGAACCTTGAGCAGCATATACGTTCTCGTGAGTGAAGCCACCGGTGGCTGGGCACTCATTATAAGGATGTGGACCACCACATGTTTCACAACTGTGACTGACAGCTTTGACTTGATGATTGATGTTCTGATTAGATTGATGCATTCTCAACACAGCAGTGGACAAATCAACCATCTTTTTAGTGAGAGCAGCTATTTCAGAGGAGGATGGAGTGACAGATTTACATGAATCATTCCTCTCAGCTGAGGAATCCCAGAAATTGTGGTGGGCAGTCATGTTTTCAATGAGATCATACACTCCTCGGGGGTCCTTTTCATGAAAGTACCTCCAGCAGCAGCATTGATCGTGTCACGATGACGAAGAGTCAAACCATTATAGAAAGTATCTATGATGGTGACAAGAAGCATGTTATGATTTGGACATCGATCAATTGCAAGCTTATAGCGTTCCCATGCCTCAAATAAGGACTCATCGGGAAGCTGTCGGAAATTGCTAATATCATTTCTCAACTTAGTTACCATGGATGGTGGAAAGTATTTTGCTAAGAACTTGGTAACCATTTCATCAAAAGTGTGGATCGAATTCTTCGGGAGACGATCAAACCAGACCGTAGCATGATGAGTGAGAGAATATAGAAAGAGGTATAAGCGAAGGCCGTCTTCGGTGACACCATTCTGCTTCATACGCTGGGTGACGGTCAAAAATTTATCGAGATGCTTATTCGCATCGTCACCCGGTAAACCGTGGAACTGACACGAATTCTGGACTTGCTGGATCATGTGGTGCTTGAGTCCAAAATCCATGGAACTGATAGTGAGTGGTGCAATTGGTCCTCCCCTCCCCTGCATAGTAGGCTGGCATAACTCCTCCATCGTTCGGAGATCAGGAGCTGCATCCCCAATTTCAGAATTGGGAGGGGGTGGAGGTGGTGGTGGGTCATCGTCAGGCAATTTAACGGGTATTTCTTCAATAGCAAGCAATTCAGCTATGCTCCTTTGACGATTTCTTCTTGACTGGGAACGAGTGCGCATGCACTAAAAATATTCACAAGTAAAACAAGACCGAGGCAAAACAACAGTGAACTTAAACCAATAACTACAATGTGACTGGCTTCTTTGAAAAAGGTACACCAATCACAAGAGTACAATGGCAAGTTTTAATCTTTAGTTTGGGAACTTATTAATGGTCATACACCCAGTTGGGTTGTATTCTGCCTTGATTTGCGGTGGTAATATTTTACGTATTTATTTAACAAGAAAACAAATGTTTTTGGCTTTTTGGGGTGTGTGTGAAAAAACTTGGAAATTATTTTTGGAATCGATTCGTTAACCGAAATCGTTCCTTTAAGACTACTCGCAGGGTGGCAGGAGAGAAGAATGGATCTCTCTTCGGTTCGCAATTTAATGTCAGAACCTCCGTATTCCACCTATATAGGTTGTAATCTTAAAGAATCGAAGTAATTTAACTTTACGATTTGTTTTGTTGTTTATGATTTTTTTTGGTGTTGTTAACACTTTAGGAAAAGTGTTAATGACTTTTTTTTTCTGATATGATTAAGATTTTTACAAAAACTTTTTACAAAGTGATGTGATTTGTACAAGGAGGGTTTTGAAAACCACTAAACCTAAACGTTTTTAAATACGCAACAACCTCCCCGGCAGCGGCGCCAAAATTTGACTTCTCCCAAATAGTCAACTAAGTCAACCAAGGGTGCCTGGTCAACTAAGTCAAGCTATGAAGTAGGAAGTGATCAATTTATAATCCGTTGAAAGCACAGTGTACTCACGGGTCGTTAAGTCCCAACGAGATTGAAATTGTGTTTTGGAAACGTTTTGGGAATAGTGATTAGGGAATAATAACCAGATAATGATTTGGATTGATTTTTACACTACTGATTGCTTGAAATGATAATGGAACAGTATTAACAAATGCAGAAATGCAAATAATCCTAAAAACCTAAATGCGTACTGGGAAAGTGGGAATAAGGCAAAATATGAACAAATATAAACTAGAAGGGGTGAAAATGAAAATTTTACATTTAAAATTAAAAGAAAATTAAATAAAAAAGAAAATTATTTTTTGATTATTTGATTATTTAAATATTAATTAATTACTAAAACTATTTAAAAAGTTAATTAAAACTAATTTATAACAAATCTAACAAGGATTAAGATTAAAAGATTACACTTAAAAATTTGAAAAATTAATTTCTAAACCTTTAAAATAACCTAAAAGAAATATAAAAATTGAAAATAAATATTTTTGTCTTTTTCTGAATTAAATATTAATTAATTACTTAATTAAACTAGTTTACTAATTTAAATTACTAATAATACTAAAAATGACTTAGAAAATTATGAAATATTTTATAAAACTAATTAACTAATACAAGAACCTTAAAAAATTATAAAAAGTTTATAAAAACTATTATTACACTATTTTATTAATTATTTACTTAATTAAGAAACTATTTTCTAAAAATTATAAATGATTAATAAAATCTAGAAAAATTATAAAAAAGTACTAGAGATTAAAAATAAACAGAAATGGATTTTCTTTTTGGTTTTTTTAATTAAAACAAATTTAACTATTATTAATTATTATAAATACTAAATTAAAAGATAAAAATCTAAGAAAATTATTATAAATACTACAAGTGACAGGGAACTTATGAAAATTATAAAAATGAAAATTGCTTTATGAAAAAGCTGAACAATAAGCCAAATGGCTTAAATAGAAGCTATCACTTTATTAAAAGTGACGATTTTTGGAATTTTCTTTTTGACAGAAGATTATACAATGAAATTATGAAACTTTTGTGAAGGAACTTTTTATAAAACTTAGAAATAAGCAATTTGCACCCCTAATAGCTTAACAGATTCTATTTTTGGAATTTTGGAAATGCAAAAGCTTCTAATAAGCTCTACAGTACAAACAAGCTACAAAATAAGATGAATACAACTTAAGTGAACTGAAATAAGCCAGAGAGATAAGCAAAATACACTAAATAAGCTAAAACAACAAAATAAGTACTTATGCTAAATCACAGAAGAACCAAACAGGCTAAAGTGCTAGTTTGCAAGCCTTGTGGGACCCACAAATAAGCTCAGAAATCCAAAATGAAACTTGGATCAATAAGTTCCTGGCAAGCTTTCAAATAAGCCAAAAATCAAGCCTTAACTCCTACAAATAAGCTCTGTGTGAGCTTATGAAATTTGGCCAAACTCTCAGTGTATACTGACTACTCAGTATACACTGTCAAATGGGACAAAAAAGAAGCTAACTGCAGCCCTATCAAATAAGCTTGGAAATGAAAAATAAGCACTGGACTATCAAGAATGGTTGCTTGGCTTTCCAAAGAGCCAAGAATCATGCACTGGGGCCCACTAATAAGCTCTATGGAAGCTTATGAACTTAGGTGAAAAAGCTGTGCACAGGGGAGGTCACAGACAAAAGGGTCAACTTTGACACTGCTTATTTATAAGCAAATGGATTCCAAAATGGAATTTTCTTTTTGAAATATGTAAACAAGCAACAAAATATTACAAAACAACAATTGGTTTGGATTTCCAATCTGTATTGAATCCTACAGATCAAAAAGAAAAACTGACCATTTCACTGAGTATGCAAATTTTGACTTTTTCTTATGAACACCTAAGTTGACTTTTATGAACTTTGATCTTGATTTTCTTACTGATTATGTTATATTAGACTATAATAAGACTAAATTAAGCTAAAACTAACACTTGTGAACAGATTTGATGAGATTTGGACTTAAAACTTTGATAGATTACTAATGAAATGAGATTAAAAGCTATTTTGACTTTTAACAAAACATGCACTGGTTTTTATGGTTCAAATGTTCTAAGTTACACCTAAGAAGCATGAAACAACAAAGATCCACAGCAAATACACACTAGAACACAAATATGACAGCAATTCCAAACAACCTTTTAGCTGCACTAGATTTTGAATTTCAAAACAAATGACTGATTAAGATTATGAAATTGATCCACAACAACTTATAAAGGTTTAATGAACCAAAATAAGCACAGAAACACAGTTTTGAATCACAAATAACCAAGATGATCACTAATGCTATTATGACAGTGAAAAATGAGATTTTGAGCACAAGTGAAAATCACTGAACAAGCCTAACACTTTAAGCAATAATATAACTAACAAACACCAAATAAGCACAAAAAGCACAGAGATAAGCAATGATAAGCACTAATACAGTAAAATGGAAAATTACACTAAAACTTGGAATTTTTAAAACTTGAAAGTAGAAAACCTTAGCTCTAGCTTTACTAGAGTTTCTTTATGCTCAACAAGCTCCTAGCTTATCAGAGATAAGCTAGGTAAAAGTCCATCTTGCCCCTCCATTGTACGCAACTTCCAAAGCTTCCACAGTCTAATGCAAAGGTACCCTGTGATGTTTTGTTACTGAATTTTTTACCTTTTTATGTTTTCTTATGATATATTATGACCTAAGTGAGCTTAAGGAACAGTAATACTAAGTTTAAGACATAATTAGAACTAAAGGGAAAATTCAAATTGAAATGTGAAAACTGAATTGGAGCTGAATTGCTTGAGTTTTTGATTACCAAAAGATCAAATTACAATATTGAAACAGATTACAAGCTTTTGAAAGCAAATTTTACAACTACAAACTGAATTTAAGCTAATTCGACACTAAATATATCTAAATGACTATACGCTGTCTTCTTTCTTCTCTTTTCCTTTTATAGATGAGCATTAGGGTTTCTCTGAGCTTCTTTGTTCTTTCCCACTTTATCTGGACCATTGGATTGGTCTGAATTGATCTTGTCCATTGGATTGGATTTTGGCGGCAAAATTGGATAAATCCAATTTGTCCTGTTATAGACAAGGGGGTGCATTTAATGCTGAGGTGAGAGGGTTAGGTGAAGTGGTTTGGGCGGTGGATGTGATGGAGATGGTGAGGGGTGGTGGAAGTGATGGGTGCAGGCAAGTTGGAGGTGGGGGACGAAGGAGGGGAAGGGGGTGTGTTTGACTTTTTGACTGGGGAGGGGGTTATAAACGGGGTAAAGGGTTTATGGGCTAGGGGTGGTAATGGGCCAAGGGAAATGGTCTTGGTTGTGTTTATGTTTTGGGTTGGATTTGGTTTTGGGGTTATGGGTTTATGAAGTTATAGATTAGGTCCGTTTGGTTTGTAAGGTTTAAAAGCCCAAGGATTAAAAGTGTAAAACCTGAATTTTTAAGGGCTGATCTTGACATTATTCCAAACTTATCAAATGGGTCATTCTTGCCAAGGATAAATAGTGTGAGGACCTTTGTTAACTTTTTCCACTTTTCTGAATATCCAGGGACTAAAACTGCCAAGTCTTCAAAGTACAGGGACCAAACTTGTAATTTCACCAAATTTCACACTTATGGACCATTTGTGATAACTTTTACTTTCCAAGGACCGTAAAAGACTTTTTCATCCAAAAATATTTGCTCAAGGGCCATTTCTGCCAAATTTGAAACTTGAAGGACCATTTGTGTAATTTTTATAAGCTTGCCACCAAAGGACTAAATATGATAATTTGTGATTTAAAAAGGACCTTTGATGACTTTTTATTGAAAATTAATGCTTAGGGACTAGTTTTATCAATTCTTGATAGTTGAGGGACTGAAACTGCCAATTATGCAAACTTTGGTTGTTTTTGTTCTTTTTGCATCTGAAACATATAAAACACTCTTTTGTAATATTTTTACCATTTTGATGCATTATTGGGTGTTTTTGGATGTTTTGGCAGTTCAAATAGAATCAAAATGATGAGTATTTACACACTCATCACCCCATCTTTAGAAAACGCTTTTCCCATTTTGACTCCTCAGGATATGATTGCCTAACAAGGGTCATAAGATCAACCTCGCTTTCCCCCCTTCTACTCAACTTTTTAAACGTTTGAAGATAGCGTTAAACTTTTGGCAATTAGTGTTCAACGTTGCCTATTTTCCAGTCAACATATCCTTGGTACATTTATAGTGGGAAGTTTTAGTGAACTCGTAAAGAACCTTGTACCGAAATGATTCGTCATTCTGGTCATTTTTGAGTTTGTTATCCTCGGAAACGCCAACATAACCCTCGACTAATAAAGTTTCCTCCTCTGGTGTCTAACGACTATGAGGTCGTGTCGGTTCATCGGTTGTGTTGGGTATGTCGATTGTGGTACGTTTTGCGACTCTTTTTCCTTTTCTTCGTGTCCTTTCTTCGTGGGTTTCTTGTGGTGGTGGTATCGATTGTTTCTTGTGGTTGGAATTTTGATGGATTTTGTTGAAGATTTTGGATATTGTTGGTTAGTTGTTGGTGTTGATGAAATAGTTGTTTGGGGGTGTATGATGACATATAGTATTGACTACCAAATGGATTAAAATTGGATGTGGTGAGGAAGTTACTGAGTGTTTGGGCGAAGGTGTAAGAGGGTTTGACGAGGATGATTAATGCGACATACCGAGAAGATTGTTGAAAAATGGATCGTTAGGATGTTGAGAATTTTTTTGAAAGTGGAAATGGAAGTAAATATTGTTTGTGTTTAAAGAAATGAAAGTGGAAATGGAAGTAATTATATATAAAAATGGTTGTGTATAGGGGTTTATATATATGGAAAAAAAGTTGTGTATTAGGGTTTTTTTTTTTCCCGAAATAGTGGCCGTTTATAGCCGTTGGACCACAAACGGGCAAAAAAATTTTGAAAAAATGCAAATCGCGTTGCCCCAGTTTACACACGCCGTGAATGGCTGACTGCGCCGTTGGGCTGTCCACGTGTTAATGGCGCCTGACTGATGTTACACCGCTCTAAATAGTTATTAGAATCTGAATTCTATTCTTGATGCTTTAATGATCACATGAAAATACAAATCTACTACCTGTTTGATCGAAATTATCAAAAGAACAATAAACATATTCGCATCTGTGTCACTATGATCTTCTGCTACGCGTTCTCGACATCTATGGGCGTAAAGTTAGACAGTTGTTTGGTGTTAATGCTATGGAATTTAACACAAATTAGCTAGGTAATGTGTGTAAGAGCTATACTCAACCAAGGAAACTACAAACATTTATACTAGAAATATCTTCTACGATTTCTATAGTGAAACAACACATTCTGTTTTGTGTATTTTATGCTTTCGTAATCATCAGCGTTTCATTATTTTCCTTATCATGCAACGTTTTTTACTCGTACAACAACATACGGCCAGGATACAGGAAAACAAATTCCAAGAGGAGGGAAGTTGTCCATACATATACTTTTAAGTCCATTGCAAAACCTACTTATTGGAAACTGATTCCTCCCAGACCACACATGCTTTTATCACACAAGTCAACCACTTGTGAATGGTCAACCGTAACAAAGGCCATGCAGGCCCGGGAGAAGAATGCAAGTTTACCAAGGAATATAAAATTATATCCTCGGGTCATTATGTCCTGATGAGGTGTGATGTTCTGAATACAATGAACGTGTGTGATGTTGATGTGATTGAATATAGGGAAACAGGAATCTGATTGACTAACACTAGGAATGTGAATAGTAATAGCTCTGTCATAGCTATATCAGTATAAACGTACAATCAGAAACCTAAAATGTAAAAGGATGTACAAACGTACGTTTAAGTTTAAATAAACATAAACATACAAAACGAATCAACGAATTTAAATATAGTGGGAATTTGCATGCCTTAGCGGCTTAAATGCAAATTAAATAAAAAATAAAATATTTACTTTATATTTACAAAGTTTATTAAAAAGTTAAGAAAACCTAAGTACCTAAAACGTGTACGTTTACGTTTAAATGAACGTCTACGTACAAAATAAAAAGTGAAAAGTGATCAATATAACTCCCACAAATGTGAAAATTATATTTTTGTGATCCTAAAAAGATAAGAAAATTATTGGTAAATTAAAATTATTTTTACAAGTATTTATGTATTTACTATTAATTAAAAACTATTATTAACTATTTAATAATTACCTAAAAATAAGAAAATGTAAAATAAAGCTAAGAAAATACAAATTTACAATTTAGAAAAGTTTAAAATAACATAAAAGAATTTCTGGAACTAAAATTATATTTATTATACAATTAT
>LBNU01027347.1:61732-100674 GCA_014162995.1 Artemisia annua | reverse complement strand
CCGAGAAACTCTCAGTAAATTACGAAACTTGTCAGTAACTATCCGAAATGGATAAATTTGTGTTTACTGACATAAATAAACTTTTTCAGTAGTCACTGTAAGCTACAGTGTACAAAACGGTTCCCGAAATCATGCAGGAATGTGCAGAAACATGCAGAAATGTGCTAAAATGCATATAACGTCCAAAGTGAATATAATAAATAGCAATTTATTATATTATTTTTAGTTTATGAAAAATACCATTTGTCATAGTCTCCCCTCCTTAGGGGAAATCCGTCCCGGATTTCAGTTCAAGCCGTTCGATGAGTTCGAAAGGAGATGTGGATATTTACGCTTGATTTCGTCCTCTCGCTCCCAAGTGAATTCGGGGCCTTTGCGAGAGTTCCAGCGGACCTTTACGATTGGGATACGACTCTGCTTCAGTCGTTTAACTTCCCGGTCCATAATCTCAATAGGTTCCTCGACAAAATTCAACCTTTCGTCGACTTGGATCTCTTCCAAAGGAATAGCAGAATCATCGTCAGATAAGCAGTTTTTCAAGTTACAAACATGAAAAACATTGTGCACAGCGCTGAGTTCAAAAGGTAATGCGAGTCGATAGGCTACCGGCCCGACTCTGGCAAGAATCTCAAAAGGTCCAATATAACGAGGGTTCAGCTTCCCGCGTTTACCAAATCTGATCACGCCTTTCCATGGCGAGACCTTTAGCATCACTTTGTCACCCACTTGAAACTCAAGGGGCTTTCGCCTCTTGTCAGCATAACTCTACAGGTTTTATATATGGATGACATGCAAAAGTTAATATACATATCTACCTGAGAACTTAAAGGCTGTAGCTTTCATCAGAAGTGTCATCTTTCGGTCACTACACAGAAACCAAAAAAATACAATATTAATATTGGCTACAAAGTAAGACTACAAAGTGCTTATTTACTAAAGCGATAATAGATAACGACGTAGCTAACGATTACCAAACATCGTCTTGGTCACCATTTATGGCCTCTGAGACGCAACATCTGAATCGCACCCTCTGAATGACACCCCTGGACTACACCCTACATGAATCACACTACTGAATTACACTTTGTGTGGCTCAGGCCTACAAATATAGTGACAAAGGCAAACACCGATGTTGGCTGTAACTCACTTTCATTCATGTGTAGACCCCTTTCTTCCGGTACAAAAGAGTAAATCCAAACAACTTGCACACACCAAGCTACAAAAAGAAGTCGTAGTTACTATCAAGCAAATATAATGAGAAAAGGCATGTTTTTTATGTGGTAACCGCAAACATATCAGTTGAGAAGTCGCTTCAGGTTCTTTTAGAAAGATATAAAGATAGCAATCATTAAATAACCAATAGCTACATACCTTCACATTTAGGTTGGGGATCACCAATTTGATCCACACCGTTATCTGAAGCATCCTTGATATAGCGTTTTCTTGAGGCTTTTCAACGTGTCAATGTTTTTCTCAATTGGTTAATATGCAACTCTGATTCTGTTCTTCATCATCTGAATCGATTGAAGAGATTGTTGGGTATTGGATGAATGAAACTGCACACTAATACCAAACATTCATCCATATTCCTGCAAAACAAAATAAAAATACCAATTTGTTACGACACTTCTATGTGTCAATAAACTTGAACAACGAATTGTACTATTCCTTACCAAAGGCTATGCCAACGCCTTTGTCGGGCAAAACAAAGGTCGTCATTAAACATGAACAACAATTTGATCCCGAGTAGTAATATGAGTTTACCGAAACTTTTTATTGATGTTTTTGGATTATGACATGAACATCATACCTGTAGGGAGTTGATCTTACGTCTGCTTTTCGTTCCAAATTCCGGCAACTATGTTAATCTGTTGGTCGTACACTTGCGAGTTGCGAGAAAGATGGGACCCGACATGTTGCGGAAATACCATCGGTGAATATAATGCAAAATCCAAATTGAGAAACATTCGTAAGAACTATGTTCAAAGTGAACATTGATGTGGTATAAACCACTGCAATTTGATAAGAAGGTTACATCTATATAACAGAAGAAGGGAAAAAAAGTAAAAGTAAAAAGCTTGAAATTGCTTACCAGTCACCATCAAGAGGCTGAAAGCTGGCGTTGTCTTTACTCCTTCGGTTGCGATCTGCTGGGCTTGGGCCACGCTTACACTACTAATCACGTTCGTATGCTTTGTAGAACCTCATAGGCTCACCTTTTTCAGTTACAAAAGAGCAAATAATCAACAATTTAAATTGACATGTGCAGAATTCCTTTTAAAAATAAATATTCCAAAACTTGTGTTTTAGCATTGAACTTACTCGGGTTCGAACAGCTAATCTTAAATTAATGGTTTTCATCTTCAGCTTGAGTCGATTCCATTCTAACTCTTTCCGCCTCTTGAATCGCTCGTATTAGCAACTTTATATCACCTCATTCCTAACACCTAAAACATAAAGAGCCCAATCTTTAATTATACATAAACAAATTCTTATTCCTAAAATACCACACATAAAAAAAAAACCTTCAAGAAATCTATGAAAGTTCAAATCTTTATAGCGAAATAAAAAAAATGTCAAAAATAAAAAAAATGTTCTAGCGGTAATAACCTCGAATCTAAGGAGTCCACGTCTACCTATAAATACCTTTGATCACAATTTATAAGGTATGCTTTTCGTTACATATGCTGGTATTAAAAAAATATTGGACTAAGCCATAACATATAATCCTATGTTTACCACAATTCACACAACCTCGTCCATACCTATAAGCTTCATGTTTGCAAATACAGAAGCAAAACGAAACACCATTCTTGGCTGCAACCGTAATCTGTATCAAGTTACCTCGCCAAGACATCGGCATTGTTGGCTGCAACAATAATAACGTTATAAATTATTCACTTATTTAAAAGCATCTGGTGTTTATCTGGTCAAACAATGTAACTTAGTTCAAAATCATGGAGAATGGTAGGAGTATATATGTAATTGTGCATATGATTGCAGGTACATGTCAAAGATCAATATTTATCACTTGCCTTGTGTTACAGATTACATGAAGAACGCAACGCGGCGACCGCAGTTTTCATATGTACCTGCAATCATATGTTATTCACTTATTTAAAAGTAACGTTATAAATAAAAAATGCACAATTACATATATACTCCTACCATTTATTTCACCAACATGAGAATGAGGTACCAAGAAGAGAATACTATGTCCGCTGAAACCAAGTGTTCCTCGACCGCTTCTTACAATCAACCTACCTAATAAAAAAAATAAGAATAAAGCTTACATCTACCGCACTCTATAAAATCTCACATTATACATTTTTCAGTTAAGCATTTCATCAAACAGTTTGTGTGCAACCAATTTCCTTCATATAAATTGATACCTAATCTAAGATCGGTGGATCATTAGGTGCTGCCACCAATTAATTTCACCAATTTTATAGGCACCCACACATTTAGCAAATCCCAATTTTATTAAAAATATATATAAAAAAATAAAAAAATAAAATGAAAATATCCGTGCAAACCTGAAACCGAAGACGACCATGAAGCATACCATGACCAAATAACCAACAACACCAAAAATGAATCAACAACGAAACCCTGATTTAGGGTTTTTCAAAGAATCACACAATTCAAACCGCCGCCAACCCCTTATGCATCCACCTCCACCATCTCACACCGCCTTGATGGGTCCACGCCACCACATCACCATTGCCGTCGATTATCAGTCCATATGAAATGATTATGTTGTGGAGGCTTCTGGAAGTGTCAAGATGGAATCAATAAAAACGATAAAAAATCTGAACCATGGACTGGAGAGATATACGGGATGGAGGTCTGGGCCAGGGTAAGGTTTTTTGGGCTATCTTTTGTGGGCTATTTTTTGGCGGGAAACCGGTAAGGCAAAACGACGTAGTTTATGATGGGGTTTAATATATATTGATAATTTGGTTTTTGTTAAAGTGACGGCTATAACTTTTCACAAGTCATTAATGCCTTTTTTTTTAATAAGGGTAAGAGTATTTTCAATGAATAAAGTCTTTCATAAACTTATTTTTGTGATGTAAACTAGGGGTCCTGGACCGGACCGGACTGGATCAACCGGACCGAGGATCGAAATAGCAAAAAATCGAAGACCGAGGACCCGACCGAATGGTCGGTCCGGTACAACAAGGCCAAATGATCGGTTTTTGGTCCGGACCGGACCGAGGACCGAATTAGTCAAAAAGCCAAGACCGTGGACCGGACCGAATGTGATCGGTCAGGTCTCGGTCGGTCCGATCAGTTCGGGTCGTTTGCTCAACCCTAATGTAAACTATAAAACAAGTCATCTTAAAAATAAAATAAAATTATAGACTTTTAAAATATCATTTTTTTATACAATAAGTTTTGTGAGAGTGGATATGTTCTCAAGTCACTGCAAAAACATATAAGAAAACAATTATTCTAACGTGGAAAAGCTATTGAATGTCGTTCAAATTCTATTTGAGATTCTCTAATTTGAAAACATAAACAACTATATTTATTTGTTGAAATATCTAACACTAAGACATTAAACTTGAATCTCGCATAGTAACTCAGTTCATTTAAGTCTTCTTTCGTAAGCTGAAACTCGTTAAGTAAATCAACTCTACTAAACTTGGTGTGAGACATGCTAAATAGTGTGAGTCTCTTTGGAGCTAAACTTAACTATGTATTGTTGCAATATACATGTTTAGGAAAAGTTAGAAAATTCAATATCTTTATAAATCTCACAACATTTTAAGGTGCGTTTGATTTGTGGTCGGGTTAGAATTGGATTTGGATTTAAATTTCGATTTGGTGTAGATTTTAGAAGGAAAGATGAGAGAAAAAAATCGAATAAAATTGTATATTTTGTTAATACAAATAATGTCTAAAAACGTTATTTATAGTTTTCGACTTCTTTACGTTTTGATAATAAATTGTATAAAAACGTTTATGTCAAAGTTAATGTAAACAAGTAGTTATTAGTCGTAGAATACAATTTCGACGTAAATCACTCAAGATATGTACAAACAAATATCAAACTTAATGGATGATCAAAGAAATTAATTTTGTCTTAAACCTCACATTTTTATAAATGTGACAAAATATTTTTTCAAAAATTGTTTTGAAGATTTATTTTGAATTATTAAGAAATGTTTAATGGCT
Organism: Artemisia annua; assembly: GCA_014162995.1. Lineage (NCBI taxonomy): Eukaryota > Viridiplantae > Streptophyta > Magnoliopsida > Asterales > Asteraceae > Artemisia > Artemisia annua. The sequence continues at coordinate 95,490 of LBNU01027347.1, read as the reverse complement.
ATTTATTTCAAATTTGTAACAGTCAATCCCCCCCCCCTCCTTCACCCCTGAAAGACAGAAAGGGAGCGCATGTCTGGGACGGTACCATTAAAGTGGATAGTACCGTTAAATTTAACGGTACTGTGGGTATTTAACGGTACCGTCCTAAATAAAGTTCAGATTTTCTTGTCCTATAAATAGTGGACCACTTTACACTCTAAACAATAATTTTTTCACACAGTATTTTTTGATCTAAGCCTCTCTTCTATATCTCAGTTTTCTTGATCATTTAGTTTGTCTTAATTTGTTTAAGAGTGATTCAATCATCTATTAAAGTAATCACCTTCATTCCTCTATTAGTGCAAGAGAAGAACACACTTACACACCGTATCGCGAAGATACAAAGTGTTGTAGTAATAGCTTAGTGCACTCGTAACACTTGTTACGTACTTGTTGTATAATGTCGGACATCAAGTTCTTTGTCATAATACTTCCCTAGATTATGTAGTTCGGGTAGATTGTGAGAATATCGAGTAGATCTTATGTAATTTGTGTTGATTGTGTGTAGATCAGATAGATCGGGTAGATCTTGTAGTTTGTATGAAGATTAGGTAGATCGAGTTAGTAAGTGTGTTAGTTGGTTCTTGCAAGATTAGAACTCTACATTTAGCTTAGTGTCGGAAATTGTGATAAGCGATGTTGTACAGTTTTCTACGCCCGAAAGGAGCATTTTAACATTGTGTTGAGAACTCTCTGTCATGGAAGGATTTTTCAATCGTCTCTGGAAGATTGAAAATCCTGTAAGTGAGACATTCATGGTATTCTGTATCGTGTAGTCTTTACCAGCAAAGTATGTTTCATACATACTCGGATTTATGGAGACTTGCTAGGAGCCTACGTAATGAGGCTTTATGAGCAAGTTACTGGAAGGATTGAGGGGTTCTTCTTTGAGCCAGTAATCAACCAAAAAGAGAGACATTTTACAAGTGTTATTATTGCCAAAATCCTGGAAATAAGATTGGAAAATGCTTCTAGTACACCGTGAAAAAGAAAGAGGTATCGATATTTTATAGATTGTTTTAAGTCACACCAATATTGTAATTGTAAGGTGGACAATTAGAAAAGGAGTGGTATAACTAACATAGAAGTATTTCATGAGGTTCAAAGAACAGAACAACAATCTACTTTATAATTGAATCCCGTAACGTTGTTAGAGTTCATTCAAACCTTTCTTTTAAAGCCGAAACTCATTAAATTGATCCATGATGACGAGCTTAGCTTGACTGGTTTAACTGTATTAACATTGCAACGTTACTAATCTTACTATATTTTCAAGCTATAGCCATTTAGGTGGGTACCGTATACACATTAGAGGTAAAACCCTCAAAATCTCGATAAGACTTATGAGTTGTGCCAACCAATTGACCAACCTGACTTCACTTAAATCAAATTGATTTTAAAATTTTGCTTTTTGATGATACGTCTACATTGCTCCTAAGTTCTTGTTTTATTAGTTACTGTATTAACTTTACCAATTTGCTAGCAGCCTAGCACCCAAGACAATTAAATTAACCAGATTATCAATTTGAAGCGGTTATAGTTAGACCATATAGTCTCAATGAATTTTACAACCTCGTAGAGTATCATATCATGTTGTAGAATTGTCTATAGACAACATACTTTTTAACTTAAAAACATCATAGCATTTTAGATTTGGAGTAAAAGCTTTTCTATGTTCAGTGACCTGAGAATCAATAAATCTTTGAGGCAACGACTTGAAGATTTTCTCACTCATGCAAGTTCTATTATAATATAGAGATGGTACAAACCAAAATTTAAAATACAATTTGCATTTGAGGTGTTTTGGAAAGTACATTACGTTATAAAAAAAAGTCTTCAAAACATTTTATGCATTGTGAATGCTTTTAGTTATGTTCTGATACTAAAGATAACAATGTGGTTGTTGATGGTTCATAATAATTATTGATTTTGCATTGATCAATGTGAAATCTATTAAAAAAATAATAATAAAAAAAATAAAAATAAAAATAAAAAAAGACTAACCCATCTTATCTTTGGATTTGGGATTACTGAATTCACATTGTTCATGTGAAACTAAATAGACGGTCATGATTGATACTTATATCTAGATAGATAGGTACTTATACATGTATATACTTTTGTATATTCTTTTTTACTCAAATCAATATTTGACATAAAAGTGTAACAATTACAATTCGTTTTTTTGTTAAAGTGACGGCTATAACTTTTCACCAGTCATTAACGCTTCTTTTTGAATAAGAGTAAGAGTATTTTCAATGTATAAAGTCTTTCAAAAGCTCATTTTTGTGATATAAGCTATTACACAAGTCATCTTCAAAATAAAATAAAATTCTAGGTTTTTAAAATCATTTTTTTATACAATAAGTTTTGTGTTAGTGGATATGTTCTCAAGCCGTTGCAAAAACATAGAAGAAAACAATTATTCTAAAGTGAAAAAGTTATTGAATGTCATTCACATTCTATTTGAGATTCTCTAATTTAAAAACATAAACAACTATATTTATTTGTTGAAATCTCTAACATTAAACAATTATTTTAGAGCATACATCGACATTAAACTTTGAATCTCGCATAGCAACTTAGTTCATTTAAGTCTTCTTTCATAAGCTGAAACTCAATAAGTAAATCAACTCTACCAAACTTGGTTGAGACATGCTAAATAGTGTGATATTCTCTTTGGAGCTAAACTTAACTATGTATTGTTGCAAAATCTTTATAAGTCTCACGACATTGTAAGGTGCTTTTGATTTGTGGTCGGGTTAGAATGGGATTTAGATTTAAATTTTGATTTAGTGTAGGTTTTAGAAGGAGAGATGAGAGAAAAAAACAGAATAGAATTGAATATTTTATATTTTGTAAATTAATATAATATTTAAACCTCAAAATATTTTTTTAAAGAATACAAAAAAATAAAATAAGTGATACTGGTGAAAAATAAGTCCAATTAAAGATGAGGCGAGACATAATTGTTAAAAATGTAGGCAAGTTACTGGGTTTATGAATAACAAATAAGGTGTTGTTAAGAGTACCCTTAGTAGATATTGACACCCCCGATAAGCCAATTCATTCCAGACAAAGCAAATTTCTTTATTGGATATTGGCATCCCCTGAGAAGGCAAATTTCTTTACTGCATATTTGCATCCTTTGACAAGAAATTCATCGCAGATTTTTTCAGGGTATTGTCTAGTCAAAATTTATTACACTGCAGTGTTTTTTTTCCAAGTTATTGTCTAGCCAAAATATATTATGTTCTCTGTTCCATACTAAGTGTTCACTTGCAATATGCACAAAGTTTTAGAAAATTTCACTAACTACACTCTCCACCAGGCCCGGATTTGAGCATATCCGCATAGGCAATCGCACATGACCTCCATCTTTTAGGGGCCTCCGATTTCTAAAACTTCAGTTTAAGTATAAAACCATTTTTGGTAGATTTAATAGTGTTGACGTATGATTTAGGATGGAAAATAGAAGATTTTAATTGTAGAGAAAAGAATAAGCTTTGAGCATGCAGTTTATGGAGAACAATGGAGATCTCGTTATGTTAGAGAAGACAACCCCATAGGTTGTGAGTGGGGCCTTTAAAATTGAGTTTGTCTTTAACTTCTACGGAGTACTATTATTTTTCAAAGTTCTAATATAACCCTTGTCTTTATAATTTATTATAATTTAACCCCTATCTTAATAAATTCACTAGAATAACAATAATTCAGTTTGAGATATGTCTTGTGAAAAAAGTTTATCTATGAGATAATTTTAAAATAATTATGAGGCTTTATAAAAATGCTAGTAATATTTTAAAAGCATATGGTTATGTCTAAAAAGTGTATTTGAACTATAATAAGATTAGTTCGTTGTGATTTGATAGATACCAATAACCAATATGTAGTACAATAATTGTTTGTTAATTAAATAAATATTTTGTCTTTCACGATTAAAGGACCTGTTTTGAAATTGGGCCTCCAAATTCCATAAGACGGCCCTACTCTCCACCAATCAAATATCATTTCTTCTCACTAAAATCTTTCTTATTGGTTGAAAAACAAAGTGACACTTATTTTGGAACATCCCAAAATAGTACTAATATGAAGAACACTTACTGAGGGAGTACTTAAATTGTTTATTCATCTCGACCTTTTTTTTCCCTTTTTTAATATTTTAATTATTTTTATTGTAGTTTGTTATGCTTTTTGTTGATATAAATAATGCTTAAAAACGTTATTAATATTTTACGATATCTCTACGTTTTGATAATCATAAAATGTAAACTCAATCAAATCAAAAATTATGACGTAAACAAGTATTTAGTTGTAAATATTCACTTTAACAACTTAATCACTTAAGATATGAATAAATAAAATACCTAATACATTTTAAGATCAAAGGAACATTTACTTAATCACTAGATTTTTTATTAAATGTCACAAACATTTTATAATTTTTAGAAAATCATTTTTGGTATTAAATAAATATATTAAATCTATTATAAATATGTGAATTCAATTTTTCAACCAAAAATGGCAAAAATATTCCATAAAAACCTTCCCCAGTAAAAAACAAATTTTATAGCCGTTCTGGGGGGGGGGTGGCCCCCTTAATTATAAGGGCGGTCCCCTTAATTATTAAGGGGACCGGCCCCGCTCCTCCAGCTGTAAAATTTGCCTATAAATACTGGTTCATTCCAGGCATTTTTCCTTACCTTTTGCACTCTAAACTTTCTGATCAAAATCTCCTCTCTATTCTTTCACACTCCTTTGATCATATAATCATAAGCTTTTATTTATAAGTGATCAAAGCTTCAACCATTCAAGTGCAAGAGAAGAATACTTCTATTCATCAAGACAAGAAATATTACAACTTAGTATGATCCCATCATCTAAGTTATTTATTTGTAAATCATTCATTCATTTGTGTATATGTTGTGAATATTAGTTAGATAGGTGTGAATATAAGAAATTAGGTTAGTAAGGTGTATAGGTAGTGAAGTTGTGAAGAGATTGTGGTGTGTAAGTAGTATAGGTGTGAAGAAGAAGTGGTGTGAATAAGTAGTGCTAAGTTGTGAAGAAGTTGTGTAGAAGGTGTGAAGAAGTTGTGAAGAAGGTGTGAAGAAGTTGTGTAGTGATTAGTGGTGTGTAAGGTTTTCTCCGCCATAAGGCAGCTTGTTGACATAGTGAAGAAAACTCTTGAGTTAGGTGCTCGGGGAGTGGAGTAGGGCGAAGAGGTGCTTCGTAGCCGAACCACTATAAATCTCTTGTATCGCGGTTCGATTTTTCCATCTCTTACTTATTATCTTACTTGCTTTATTATTTATTTCATATACATATATATTTATTCATATTGTGTAAGATTAGATTTCACATAAACTCGAATAAACATTTTTGAAACAAAGTTTTTATAAAATTAAAAAGACGTAAAACTATTCAACCCCCCTTCTAATTTTCCACAATTGGTATCAGAGTCAGGTTAAACAAGATTTTTAAAATATATTGTATTTTAAAACTTGAATCGATCTATGGAATCGGAAAAATATTTAGAAAGGCAATCTATACAAAGACCACCACTATTTGAAAGTGATGATTTTCTTTATTGGAAAAATAGATTCAAAACTTATGTGAAATCAAAAAATCTTGATCTTTAGCATGTTATTACCTTTGGTGATTTTCCCCCTATTCAATATAATTTTGAAACTAAAAAGGATGAAATTGTATCTTTTGAAAAACAAAATGATGATTTGAAAAAGAAACTAGCAAAAAATAATGAGGCTAAAATGGTTATTTATAATGCGTTACCACGCAAAGAATATGAAAGAAATTTTATGTGTAAAACCACAAAAGAAATTTGGGATTCTTTACTAGTCACTCACCAAGGTAATAGTCAAGTTAAAGATAACAAAATAGATCTTCTTGTTCAACAATATGAACAATTAACGATTCCGGAGGAGGAATCAATAGATAATGCTTTTGCTAGGTTTAACACTATCATCACAAGTTTAAAAGTACTTGATGAGAATTTTTCTAGTAAGAATTTTGTTAGGAAATTTCTTAGGGCTCTTCATCCAAAATGGCGAGCTAAAGTTACGGCGATTGAAGAATCGAAGAACTTGTCAACTCTTCAACTTGACGAGTTGATCGGCAACTTTAAAGTCTACGAAGCAATAATAAAGAAAGACTCCGAGATGGTCAAAGGAAAAAGAGAGCAAAGCAAGTCAATTGCGTTGAATGCTAGGAAGGAATCTAGTGACGAGAATAGATCAACCTCCGAAAGTGATGACGAAGAATATGCCATGGCCGTAAGAGACTTCAAGAAATTCTTCAAAAGACAAGGAAGATTCGTTAGACAACCACATGATGAAAAAAAGACATTCCAAAGAAACAAAGACGACAAAAATAGCAATAGCGAATGGAAGTGCTTTAAATGCGGTGATCCAAATCATCTCATCGAAAAATGTCCAATGATGTCAAGAGATCAAAATCAGAAGGCGTTTGTTGGAGGAGCTTGGAGTGATAGCGATGAAGATGAGAAAGAAACCACAAAGGAGGAGAAGTGTCTTATAGCCAAGGCATCCAATGAGGTACTTTCCGAAACCAAATACTTTAGTGACGAAAATCAATCATTAGACGAAAAAGACCTAGATAATGAATATAATAGGTTATGCAAATTAGGTCAAAAAGTCATGAATAAAAATAAATCACTAAAACATATTAGTTATCGATTAGAAAATGAGGTACTCGAATTAAAAATTAAACTACAACATTTAGAAAAAGGAAAAGAAGTTTTTATAGAATGTAAAACATGTCTAGAGGTCAAAAATGAAAACGAAAAACTTAAAGATGAAATTTCCAAACTTGGCAAATTTGAAAATAGTAGTAACTCACTTAAGAAAATAATAAGTGTTCAAGGAACTTCGGGAGATAAAACCGGTCTAGGATTCAACTCAACTAATGTTTCAACTAGTTAAAATAAAAATGTAAAGTTTGAAAGTGAATCTAGTAAACAAAAGCCATTAGAGTCAAAACCTAAGTATATACTTATAAAAGATAGAAAAATACCTATTGCGGGTGATGAGGAAGTAAAAAGTTTTTATAAACCATCATTAAAAGCCGAAACCGGATTTTCTAAACCAAAATTAAGATCTAAAACTCCACCTCTAAATAGACTAAATAATCCTCATCCTCGGTCTAAAACCCGTCAACCTAGAAGAAATCAAGGTAGACAAAACTTTTCTAATAATAGTCACCCAATGTGGAATTATCATGTTCAAAAAAAAATGTGGAATTATCCACATCAACCAAGCTTTAACCTGTGGGGAATACTTTTACCATACATCATCTTAGTCAAATGCAAACCATGTCTGTTCAAACAATTTTGGACCAATGAGACAATGGGGACCAAATGGCTAAGTTTTCATTCTTCGAATAAGTTGGAATCTCATCTACACATGACTTCTATAAGTCAACATGGTAACTTGAAGTGCTTGAAGAAAATCCATTGAAGACTAAAAGATACGCTTTTCTTTTATGACCATCGCTATAATTTGCATGCTTAGATTAATGATTAGTTAGATTAATGCTTAGCTACATATATATATTGTTTGTAACTCTTATACATATATACGTACATAATAGCTTATATACTTATAACCTAGAAGCATCATTAGTTGACTTTCCTAAGAATAAAATGAAATTGTTCGTTTTCGAACAAAATAGAAAATGAAAATCTTCTATATCCACTATTAGCAAACTCATGGTGATGAAGTGAAATGAGTTAAGTGGATTAATCATTAATATAGAAGTAGGATTAGATTTTTCGCGTAAGAAAACATTGGATGAAACAAGCTCTCGAAGACTATGGCATTAGGTTAGATAAGTGTGCGACAACAAAGGAGCTATAGATATTAGGATATATCCCATTCAACAATCTTGCATCGAACATATAGAATTTCATCATCACTTCCTTACGATCATAGGATATGTAGAAAGGATAGCATGTGACAATAACTTTAACCAATCCTCTTGAGCATGAGATCTTTAACAACCAATTTTTAAAGTCTAGGATTAATGGTATTTGTTGTCAAAAATCTAGTATCTTTAAAAATATACAAAAACTTTACATTTTGGAAAAATGATTTTTCAGATGGCCATTTCACTTTTCTATTTTTACTATTTCACCTTTCTTCTTAATCTATGTCCATAATTCTGTTTTGATCAAAGTCAAAGATTGGGGAAAAATTTCTCTTACCCATTCTTCATAAACACATTTTGAAATAAAACCCAATCTATTTTATTCAAATAACTTTCACATCTACATAAAAACCTACTTTCAAACATTGTTGAATAATGCTAAAAACATTTCTTGAAATCATGCATGGTGATCTCATATTTGTCATCTATATTTATGTACATGACATTTATAAGCGAACTAAATCAAATCAAGAGGACCATGGTTTGTCTATTAAGATTTTGTTTGTAACAAGTCTAAAAGTCCATGCTATCTTAAGTTCCCATTTATTGCACATAGACACACACTAGGATCCATCAAATAGTTCATTAATCTTCCCACCTACATATAATTAAGAATTTACTTGGTGTAGTTTATTGTTTCCTAGTCCATATATATTACTTGCTTGATGAGTATGTTTTCATGCTAGATAAAATTACTTGTTTGCTTAATCTCTTTAATTGACATGTTTTGCATAAATATCTATTACATGCATAATTGCCTCAAAGAGTTGGACTTGCTTGAAACTAAACCTGAAAACATAACCCTTTCTACAATTTTCTGTCAAAAACCCATCTCTAGTAATCTGGGAACCAACAGATGGCGGCCCCCTTAAATATAAAGGCGGCCCCCTTAATATTTAAGGGGATCGGCCCCTATTTAAAGGGACCGGCCATCTAATGGTTGGGATTTCAGAAACTTTTTATTTTTCAGCCCATTCATCCTATACTTCCCAAAATTCACAAACATATTTTATTCCAATCCATCAAACAAATTTTATCCATCCTTAAACCCACCAATCCTACACTACAAACACTCCCATTCCTCACAATCTCCATTCATATTCTAATGTCCTCTCCCATCAAACCAAAACCAAAAACCTCAAGGTTAGTTATGATGACCGAGAAACCCGTTTGGAGAAGAAACCCTAACATCCATAAAAACCCCATAGAAACCAATGATGTTGTCAAACATCCAACACCAAATTCCTCCTATTTCTACAACTATACACTCAACCCTCAAACTCACTCAAATGAACCTTTCCTCAATTCTCATAATGGTCAAGCATCCACCTATGCTCCCAACTACGTACCTACATTTCATCAATTTCCTCCAAACAATCCTTTTGTTGAAAAATCTCAACCTCCAAAAAACAATCAACATTACATCCCTAACACCTCACTCTCTTTCCCACCAACATTACATGGCAACAACAACAAAATTCCTCCATCATCATCCTCCTTGGAAACCTTGAAGTTTCGTGAAGAACTTGATTAACTCCATGATCTTCGTGATCTCAATACTATACATCTTGCACAACGCAATTTGCATCACCCACCTTCCTCTCCATACTCAAATTGCTTACCTCACTCTTTCAACTTGGATCAAGTGACAAACCACACTCACTATTGTTCCCAACCATACTCCCAATCCTCAAGCTTATTCCAATGAATCCTTTCACACACCTCATCATAATAACCAACCATCCGTCTTTGCTTCCAAAAATACACCTTCATCTCACCCAAATAATTCTTATGAAAAACATGCTCAATCTCGAAATCACAATCATAATCTCCTCACCAACACCTCACATCTTGTTTCACCTACCAATGCACCATCCAAAACACCCTCCACTCATAAAACACTCTTTTCTTCCATACCTTCATCTTCATCCATTAATCAAAAATGCCTCCACCACCAAAAGAATTACCACCACTTCCTACCAAATCACATACTACTCCTATGTTGCATATCCAAACATCCATCCCAAATAACAACCACACTCCACCATCATCACCTTCCTCCAAACACTTGAAGTTCATTGAAGAACGCAAGGAAGCTCATGAGCTTAGTGTTCTTCTTGCTCTACACCTTGCTCAACATGCCTTGGATCAACCTCCTTCTGGCTCTCCTTCATCACCCCACAATTTGAACCAAGTTGAGAAACATGTCAACAATTGTTCTTGTTGCATTTTTCTCCAAAACCAAACCATTGAATTGAATAAACACATCACTTGGATTGAGTATCTTCCCACTAGATCTCATCTAACACCTTCACTTAAACAACATCTAAACCTGCAAACAACATCTTCCGCTCCTAACTCTCCACCTCCAAACTCTCCAACACCAAACTCTCCAACATCCATGCACCCAAACATATACCTCCATTAATCCAACAACCTTACCCTAACTCAACTACTTTCATTCCAAACACTACATCATCAACCATCTAAGCATACTATATGCTTATGATTTTCACTTTCAAATAAGAATCAACCAACCTTTTTTTGCAAGCAAGTCCGATGGCTCTCTTTGGCAAATTAGGATCTTTTACTTATTACTTTGAATTAATGAATATTTTGTTATATGCCCATAATATTTGTTTGCTATGCTTATTGTTCTTATATTTCATATTATGCCATATATGCTTGTGCTTCTAATATTTTTTTTGCAAGAATTCCATATCTCGATCCCTTGGTGCCCTCGAACGAGGGGGAGCACACATTAAGGGGGAGATCTCATCCCGTCAAATTTCATTTATGAAACTTGTCGGCATAATCTTTTTGATTCTACAAAAAGGGGGAGAAGTGAATATAAACTCACTGAATACTTGTCTAAAAATTAATTTTTGATTTAATGAGTTTAAGTTTTGTAATCATCAAAAGGGGGAGATTGTTAATATAAATAATGCTTAAAAATGTTATTAATATTTTATGATATCTCTATGTTTTGATAATCACAAAATGTAAACTCAATCAAATCAAAAATTATGACGTAAACAAGTATTTAGTCATCTATAATACTATAAGATTAGGCCCTCTAATTGAATGTGGAGTAATAAAGACAAAGGTTTTTGAGTTAAAAACGAGTTTTGAGAATCGTTAAGTGTTCCACAGGAGTAATTGCAGGTATACAAAGAGTCATGGAGTTATTTCTTTCATTATTCATGATCACCATCAATGAACGATGATTTATTGCTAATGTTACATATTCTTTGTTCTTTGAATATTTTATGATAGATGTGATTCATTGCCATCGTTGGATTTAAGGATTCAAACAAGAGGACTTCACAATATTGAGATCCTTAATTTATTTTGTAAGTTTATAAACCATAATTTCGGGATTATTGTTTTTATTCACAAGAATTTAGGGGTTTTTCTTTAACCGGAGATTTGTGTTTAGACTGCTTGCAACAAGTATAGTGTTTGTTTAATTCTTGATTAATTTGGGTTTGATTTAACTAAAATCCAATATATGGGTTTTTTTAAAAATGTGATTTGTGATGTTGGTTTTTAATTTTGTTAGTTTATTTGATGAATTAAGGTGTTAATTTTGATGTTTACTATTTATGCATACTAAGTGTTTGTTTTTATGCATCAGTGAAAAAATTGACCCATTCATGAATAAATGGGTCAAAATCGCCACCTGTAAAGCATTAAGATCATTAGTTTGTTCTTGATAAAAAGCAGCGTTTGATTTGGTAAATTCTTTACAGGTTTCGTTGAATTGGAATTTGTAAAATGGGTTTGTTTTGCAATATACGCATGTGTGTTTGATGGTTTTTCTTAACTGGATTTTATTATTGATGCAGACATATGTTCAACAGCTAAACAGCAGTAGAATTAAGCTTACACATCTTGAGTAGGAGCTTAAATGAGCACACCAGCAGGTCATACTATTAGCAAGTGGATCTTTGGTATTGTGTTTTAAAAGTTGTTATCTGATTATTGTCTATTAAGTTTTAAATAATCAGTTTCTTCAAGTTTTGGGGTTGGTTTTTGAACTGTAGTGAATGAAAGTGATGCCAAGCTGATGAGCAGCGAAGACTGTGATCTAGATCTCGAGCAGTCGTAATACTTCGAAAGGACATTTGGGATCAATATCTATAGGTACATATTGCAAATCTTTTTTCCTTTTTTCCTTTTTTCCCTTCTTTTTTTGGTTCAGCCGTACTACAGGTTGTTCATGCCAATCAGGAATAGGACTCTTCTAATGTTCCTCGGTTGGCATACATTACGGAAACTGTTCTATGTTCAGTATGTGTTAAATATAAGGGTATGTTGAAGCCGATGGTAGGGAACCTTTTGATTTCCCGATTGTTTGCGATTCATGTTTAGGTGACACTTCTTGCATTCAAATGGTAATTTTCTAACCAATATATGACTTTGTGGACAAGTTTTCTGTTTACTTGCTGTTAGATGTACAAAAATATAGGGGGTGTTTGAATCAGCCTATTGTCTAGGCTTATTTGAAGAATTTGAAAAGTTACTGCTTATTTAAATCCACAGGCTTAACTTTAATTGCTGTTTTATTTTTGCAGCGTGTTGGATACAACTTAAAAGTTTTACAAAGGCGACAAGGTTTAGAACCTCTAGAATTACGGGCTTGGGAATCTCAGCGGTTGTGGGCTTTGGAAGCTCGGGTAGTGTCACCTTTGAAGCATGAGGAAATGCGGGTTTGGCGGTCTCAAGAAATGTGGATTCTGGAAACTCTGGAACAATTGGCTTAGAAACCTCAGGTACCGCGTGTTTTGTAATTTCAGGAATAAATAGTTGGGGAAGCTCAGGTAAAGTATAATATAACGGTTTGACCCATATATATTATAGTTTTATTGAACCATCTATAGTATAGTGTTAGTGAACCAAAACTAAAATTATTTGTGTAGTAGTATAAGGGTAAGAATTATATGAGGGACAGTGAACCATCTATATTATAGTTTTAGTGAACCATCTATATAAGGGTAAGAATTATATGAGGGACAGTGAACCATCTATATTATAGTTGTAGTGAACTATCTATATTTAGAAATACTTTTTTAACTCCACAATATGGTTCAAAACTAAAACTTAAGAATCATGAAGAACATATTAAAGTTGTAATGTGACATTCATTCTGGAATAGAGGACTGAAGTTTAAGTAAATAGAAGCTAAGAAAATATTTGTAGTTGGTTTAAGAACGTACTGTAATTTTGTATCTAAAACAGCAAGTGTTGCGTATCCATGAAGCAAATAGGATATTGTTCTTTCTATGATATTTTGGTCTATTCTCTGTTTTTGTGAGTCCCATCTTTTTAAACGCGGCCTATCTAGCAATGGTAACACATAAACAAGAAAACGGAGTGACCACTGTTCTTTCTATGTCATTTTGGTCTATGTTTTATTGTGAAGGAAAATCGGTGGATGGGCTAAATGGGGTGACTATAGGAGCAAATGAACTTATGGTAAACGCTAACTCTTTCAATAAGATCAGTATATTACCAATTTTTTGTCCAAAAAGTGTTTGCTTTATTTTTATAAATCCATTAGAAAACTATGAGCACGCGCCATAGATGCCAAGATACTGAATTGGGTGAATTTGCGTTTCCATCTGCAGATAACATAAACAATTTACAAAAGCTAATATTGGCCGTGCTTGCTAACCTATCTACTCCATTATTGTTGCCTGACGATTTAACTAGAGAGTGTGCGACATCTCCTCCCGATGAGGTATTGCATTGTCGTGAGTTCTTTAAATAAGAATTTGGATCTGCGCTTTTATGTGCAATTCCAATGCCTATCATTCTTTGGGTTGCAAGTAAGTTCAGGTTGGGAAAACTATATAATTTTTAATATGATAACTCGCTAAAATGATTCCAGAATTCCTCTGCTGTTTCAGGATGAATATGTTTTCACATGATCTTCTGGAAAAGAGGAAAAGCACCTTAAATTGAGCTATGCCAGGTGATTGAAGACGCAAGTTAAATACTTCTAATTTCAATTTAAAGCATTTTTTGTATCTGATTACATGTATTTTCATGTTTCCGAAGCCATATACCAATCATATAGATTGTTTATGTGTTTTTACAGGATCCATGGAATGAACTCTGAAAAATCATTTGAATTTGCTGTGAAGATATATTGTTGTTAATGTCTATTTATATTTATCTGAATGGCAAGTTGTTTGAGTTTACAGTAGTAATGTCATTCTGATACTTATTGCAAAACCAGAGGTCTTGATACTCATGAACCCATATGCCCAAATCGTGTATAACATGAACAACCAGTTACATAATCTTGGGGTGTTTGGGATTTATTATTAGAATACTTATCAGCTTATTGCATTTTTACGGTGTATGTGATAGTTGTTGAATTGAAATAGGTTATTCTTGACAACTTATCTATAAAGGCAAAACACCCCTTAAAATCTCATAATATAGCAGCTTTGTTACTGCTGATTATTTTATGTACCGCAGTTGCAATTCCAGCCGATTTTTGGGTTTTTTCATCAGCATGTTATATTTTTTTATTGCAATGGTATTCCCTCAACTTATCTAACTTCAAACTTTCTGTGGTGCAGGGGAAATTAATTGATATGCTGGCTGTTGGTCTTGGAAAAGCAAGGACTTAAGTTATGTGATCACAGCATCTCAGAATTACATGAGAAGTTTTTCATGTACAAGTCCACGGGCTTCGACAACAGAGTCAAAGATGGCGAAGCTATGGTTGAGGATGGGCCAGCGAGGATCAACACGATAAGAAAACGTGATAGTGCAGGTTTTGGAGAGGTAGAAAAGCATAAGGCTATAAAATGTTGTCACAGGAATCTGGGTGACGATGGTTTTTATGGTAAAAATGAAGTTTAACTCAGTTACTGATCAAGAGATGGTAGATATGGTCCGGTGAGGAAATGTGTCGAAGGTTGTAACACCCCTTAAAATCTCATAATATAGCAGCTTTGTTACTGCAGATTATTTTATGTACCACAGTTGCAATTCCAGCCGATTTGTGGGTAATGGCGTACTTAGAACAGATGTGATACCATCACAACTTACAAATCTAATAACCAAAATAATTAACGCAAATTACACTATAACCAATCAGAAAAAGCCCGTGTGCTTCGTATTAACATGCAGAAACCGTATAATGCACAATTATTGTTGGGTTACGTAATAGGCCAAAACAATCAAAGCAAATTTTTTAATTGCATCAAGCGTATGACAATTTAATAACGACAAGCCCATTTAGAAAATCTAAAGACCAAAAAATCAAAACAATATCACCCATTTTTATATTTTTAAATAACAAAGTAAAAACGTTTCATACAACATACTAAACTATAAATACGCATACACTCGACAATACACAAAAACAATACGCACGATTAACAATTAGATTCAAAGCATGTGCGTAGCACGGGTTCTAAATGCCTTGTAAATATTCACTTTAACAACTTAATCACTTAAGGTATGAATAAACAAAATGCCTAATGCATTTTATGATCAAAGGAACATTTACTTAATCACTAGATTTTTTTATAAAATGTAACAAACATTTTATATCTTTTAGAAAATCATTTTTGGTATTAAATAAATATATTAAATCCATTATAAATATATGAATTCAAATTTTCAACCAAAAATGGCAGAAATATTCCAGAAAAACCTTCTCCAGTAAAAGACAGATTTTATAGGCCGTTCTTGGGGGGGGGGGGGGCCTTTAATTATAAGGGCGGTCCCCTTAATTATTAAGGGACCGGCCCCGCTCCTCCAGCTGTAAAATTTGCTTATAAATACTGGTTCATTCCTGGCATTTTTTCTTACCTTTTGCACTCCAAACTTTCTGATCAAAATCTCCTCTCTATTCTTTCACACTCCTTTGATCATATAATCATAAGCTTTTGTTTGTAAGTGATCCAAGCTTCAACCATTCAAGTGCAAGAGAATAATACTTCTATTAATCAAGACAAGAAGTATTACAACTTAGTGGGATCCCATCATCTAAGTTGTTTATTTGTAAATCATTCATTCATTTGTGTATATGTTGTGAATATTAGTTAGACAGGTGTGGATATAAGAAATTAGGTTAGTAAGGTGTATAGGTAGTGAAATTGTGAAGAGATTGTGGTGTGTAAGTAGTATAGGTGTGAAGAAGAAGTGGTGTGAATAAGTAGCGCTAAGTTGTGAAGAAGTTGTGTAGAAGGTGTGAAGAAGTTGTGAAGAAGGTGTGAAGAAGTTGTGTAGTGATTAGTGGTGTGTAAGGTTTTCTCCGCCATAAGGGAGCTTGTTGACATAGTGAAGAAAACTCTCGAGTTAGGTGCTCGGGGAGTGGAGTAGGGCGAAGAGGTGCTTCGTAGCCGAACCACTATAAATCTCTTGTATCGCGGTTCGATCTTTCCATCTCTTACTTATTATCTTACTTGTTTTATTATTTATTTCATATACATATATATTTGTTCATATTGTGTAAGATTAGATTTCACATAAACTCGAATCAACATTTTTGAAACAAAGTTTTTATAAAATTAAAAAGACATAAAACTATTCAACCCCCTTCTAGTTTTTCACACTTTTTACGTCTCATTTTCTATAAAAGACAGAATTTATTACAGTTTTTTTAAAGAATTGTCGAGCCAAACTTTATTACTCTCCCATCTCAAAATTATTGTCATGAGAGAGAAATCATAAAATTGAATAAAAATGAGACCATTATAAATCTCAACCACTCAAATAGAATATTCATCCACTAAATTCTCTCTTTTCTTACTTAAAATGGAAAGTGGAAAATTATTTTGAGACACCCCAAAAAGGAAATATAAACTATAATTTTGAGACGGAGGAAGTAATACATTGTTTATTTGTACTTTTGTCTTTTTTTACTTTTAAGATTTTCATTAATTTTTTTTTCATTTTATTGTACTATTTTGTAGTACTTATTATTTCTCATATTCTTTTAACAATAAATATGTGATCTGACAAGAGATAACTATACTAGTTATCTAATTTAACTTTAATCTAACCCTTACATTAAACAAAACCACTAACCACCATAAAATCGAACCACCACTGACCACCAAAACACGGCTAGATCTGGCGGTAAAACAGCTCGATATGGTCAGTAAACGGCTAGATACGACCGAAAAACGGCTTGATCCGGCCATCATGAGCAAAATAACATTGATATTTGGGGTAGTGATAGCTTTGACTACGTTTGAAAAATCGTGGATTTTTCGAGAACTGGTTTTCTAGAGGAAAAATGGTTGTTTATGTCATATACAGAGTTAGTTATCGCCTCATTGTATAAGTGACCGGTTGTATTCATATCTATAGTAGAAAATGTTGTACTCTATGCTATATGCTTTCCTCTTTAGTCTGGTCCACGTGAGTCAGAACAAATGGCCTCATAGTTGTTGCACGTTTGAGGGGAAATCATTTCATCAATGTAATGCTACGAGAAAATTGCCCAATAACGTCAAATCACCCACAATAGAGGAGGTATAGAACTGATATTGCATCTACATGGGAAGACCTATATTCAAGTCGGTGACCCGTGTTTGAAGAATATATTCGTACTCGAAGAATATATCATAAGATATTTGTATACAAATGACTTTGGAGCAAGCTTATCCAATAAGATTATGTACGAGTCAAAGCTTTGGTTGTTATCAGCATCTAATCTATACAAGTCATATATAAGTGCGTGGCAAGTGCCCTACTGAGGCATGTATCAAGTATTTAAGAAGTTTTCACCAATTGGAAACATGTTGATACCGTGACATAGATGTAGGCGGAACAAATTGAATGGACCTACTCATAGCAAACTGAATCAAAATAATTCTACTGAGTTAGCTTGTAACTTAAGGTATTCACGGCTTCACGCCAAGTTCACACATATAATGATATAGTTATAGATATAACACATAAGCGATACAGGGAGAAAGACCCACTAAAGCCAATATCACTTGATAACAACCATCCACATCTCATTCCCAGCCTCATAAGTCATAAGTGCTACTACCAACAGACATAGTTTTTAACCATTTCACATACTTCAATCTAGGGGTGAGCATCGGGCCGAAACCGACCCGTTCCGACCCGGGCCATCAACTTATATAGACATCCTAACAAAATAGAAGTTATTGCATCATCTTAACACAACTTATTGTTCGTTTGGACACCTCTTACACTGCAGTGAGACAGGGTCTACTTTTGTATTGTGTACTAAGAAAAGCATTATAGAAACATCAATTTAGGTACCTCACTATTATTGACACTTGACAATAACCACAACAAAAGCGTAATAATATGATAGAAATAAAACCCCAACGCTATAATTTGCTATTTAGCTTCCGTAAGCATATCAACTTTAACTTAAAACAATAGAAATCGAATATTGATTATCTTCTGTAAATGAGAACCAAGAATGTACAAAGCAATAAATCAATTTCTGTAAATGCACATCATTCTTTCGAAATGACCTTGAACATGTTGCAAAACATGTTCAGGAGTAAAATGCGTACCTTCCCACAAATAACAGTACACAAATTTAGGGCCCGTTTGGTATGTGGGTGTGGATTCAAAGAAATTTCAAATCAAGTGTTTGGTATAATTTTTTTTATGACACATAGAATAGAATGATAGATTCCATAGATGGCTAAATTGGTATCTTTTGTTGAAACCAACCAATAAGAATTAAGTGTATTATTTTTTGACCTTTTACAACCACATATTTATTCTTTCTTTTTTGTCTTCTTAACTTTTTTAATTTCATAATATCTCAACTTGCATATAAACAAATATATAATTTAAATAATTTTTTATTTTCTCTCTTCTTCTTTTCTTTCAAACCAATCCAAATCCAAATCCGATTCTAAACACACTTACAAACCAAACGCACTCTCAATGTTTATAACTTTGTATCATTTTTATAAAATAAGAGCCATGAGCGAGTAACAGCTTACTGCCTTACTATTTCTCGACAATGGAGTTGAAACAGGCTCTGGTTGTACCTTCCTTAAACGATTAACATGCTCTTGTGAAAACCTAGCTGGCATGACAATTGCATGAGGCGTCACACCTTTAATACTACCAGAAGAAACACTCTCCGCATCCGATACCACACACATGGTGAACATATTCCTTTAATTGTCATGTGGATTTTAAATTAGGTTTTCAAATTAAATTTTTAGAAAATTGGGTTTTTGTGAGATGGGGTTTTTTGTGTGTGGGTGAAATGAAGAAAAGGGTGATGGATGACATAATATATAGGCAAAATAGTCATTTCATAGGAAAAACGGGACTTGATAACAAATAACGGGACATTGACCGGAGCATTACGGGATAAGGGACTCAATCGGCCTCAAAAACTTGAAAAAGGGACTCACGGCAACGAAAATGCTAACTTTTGGGCCACGGCGATGTTTTTTTGGCAAGTTTAGGGACCAATGGTGTATTTTTGTCTTTTTTAAATTTCTTATTTTTTTTTTATAATTTTCGTATTGTTTTTTAAGTTTTGTATGCTATTTTTAATTCATATTGTAATTTGTATTTTTATTGGGTAAAATGCAAAAATGGTCATTAAAGTTTCACGAAATCGCAAAAATGAGACCAAGACATAAAGGCACGCAAATAAGCCACTAACATTACGTAAAAGTACAAAAAAGCCACCGAGAGCGTTTTTTTGCTAACTTCCGTTAGTCAAGGGTATTATCGCATGAAATGACTAATATTCCCCTTTAACTTCAGATACAACCCTCATTGTTGCCGCCAACTCTTTACCAAATTAACCCGAACACCTATTTAGATACAATTCTAATTAACGTATAGTTCTGGTTAGATTACATCGATCGTCCGTGCCTTTGAACGATATGGTAAGAACACATTGCATTTTCCTATTTACTTGAACAGTGTTTTTGTTTTTTTTTTAAAAAAGGTGTATTTGTTGTTAATGTTATGGACTTACAATTTTAGGTGGTCATATGGGAAATGTGAAAGAAGTAGAGGTGGATATTGAAACAGAAGAAACGAGTGGCGGGAGTGATTCAGAGGATTTGGATTATAATCCAAACGATGATGAAGTGATTGATGATGATGATGAGCTAATTGAAGATGTTCCCGTAAGCAAGTATGATTTGCTATGCAATAAAGACTGTGAACATCAATAAGGTATACCTGTTTTCACGAAACATTATGCACTGCTTAGAGAGTATGCCCAAGAGTTGGTTAATCAAAATCCAGGCACTACTGTTAGGATTGATGTACAACTAGAACCAAATCCTGAGAGTTCAACAAGAACTTTTAAAAGGGTGTATGTGTGTTTGGGAGCTCAAAGCTTGTTCCAGAGAATTCTTAGGATTAGATGGATTCTCCATGTCAGGTCCTTTTCCAGGTCAATTACTAACAGCAGTTGGGATTGATGCAAACAATGAGATTTATCCGGTAGCATATGTTGTAGTTGATGCAGTAAATAAGGCAAGTTGGTGTTGGTTTTTGAAACTACTATGAGAGGATCTTGGTATAGAAACCAACTGCAAATTCACCTTCAACTCTGATAGGCAAAAGGTGCACATTTCTATTNCTTAGGATTAGATGGATTCTCCATGTCAGGTCCTTTTCCAGGTCAATTACTAACAGCAGTTGGGATTGATGCAAACAATGAGATTTATCCGGTAGCATATGTTGTAGTTGATGCAGTAAATAAGGCAAGTTGGTGTTGGTTTTTGAAACTACTATGAGAGGATCTTGGTATAGAAACCAACTGCAAATTCACCTTCAACTCTGATAGGCAAAAGGTGCACATTTCTATTCTATAACTAATCATGTGTTTTATGCATAATGAGAACGTGTAAAGATTTGACACCATCCATAACCTTACCTGTTCACAGAGATTGATACAAGCCGTTGCTAGTGTGTTTCCAAATGCTGAACACAGGTTATGTGTTAAGCATATTCATGAAGAAATGAAGTCACATTTCAAAGGAGGTGTTTACAAGGACATGCTTTGGAAGGCTGCAAGAGCCACTACTGTTGTTGAATTCAACAAAGAGATGGATCATCTCAAGAATATCAATTCTGCAGCTTATGATTGGTTGCTGAAGATTCCAGCTGAACATTGGAGCAGATCACATATTTCAGGTAATTCAATAAGTGGCACTGGACAAAAGCATACTCATAATTGATCATATATTAACATATAATGTGTGATTTGTTTAACAGGCAAAGCCCTATGTGGACTGCTCTTAAACAACATATGTAAGGTGTTCAATAGCCAGCTAAATGATGTCAGAGATAGAACCATCATCACTTGTCTTGAATATATCAGAGAGTACTTGATGAAGAGGATTGTGGTAGTTCAGCAAATAATAGAAAAGAATGTTGGACAACTTACTCCTACTGTGAAAGCCATGTTTGATGCAATAAAAAAAGAAGCTACTGATTGTGTTGTTGAATGGATTGAAGCTTCTTTATATAAAGTATCTATGCCTAACGAGGATCATTGTGTTGTTAACATGGATAGGAAGGAGTGTGGGTGTAGGAAGTGGGAGCTGACTGGAATACCATGTAAACATGCTGTGGCTGCAATAAACTACATGAATGAGGATGGAAGAGGTGTTGGTATACCTGAAGAGTAGGTTCATGCTGCTTACAGACTAGAAACATGGGCGCGTATGTACTCATTCAAAATCAATGGTTGTTCTAGCTGCAAATACTGGCCAAGAATTGAGTCTACAACAGTAATAATACCACCCATTCACAGACCTCAGGTTGACAGGCCAACTAAAAAAAAGAAGTCAGATGATGAGCATGCAACTCAAAGTTGCATGTGTTAGCCACTGATCTTTGAACAATATGTTTCGCTTTTTCGATTCATTTGTATCTATTAAACTTATTTCTTTGAACATGTTAATATGTCATGTCTTTGGTTTCACATGTTATAGTATTAGAAGTGGGGTAATGAAGAGTGTCTAACAATGGGTCAATGGGGATAACCTAGTCATTCCTTAGACAAGCATATTTTTTAGTAAAATGCGGTGGGTTCAAAATCCAAAAACTGACCCAACATTTGACATTTAAGCACAAGTCATGTAGAGCTGCATGGTTTGCGTTAGCGCTGGCACATAGTTGCAAACGATATAAATGGTTCAGCCGTGAGTGCTAACAACCAATGAAGCTAGTCGTCGTAAAGCGAGTTATAACTTACTTTCATTTTGACTTTTCAACTGCAACAACACTCCCTTTTACCCATTGCATTTTGACTTTTCATAGTCAAACTGCAAATGCAGCCCCTATCTAATAGTTTGTACATAAGATGCAGTCCAATGTCATAGTTCCCTAAATGGGTGTTTGGGACAAGTAGATTACTTTCATTTTGACTTTTCAACTACAACAACACTCCCTTTTACCCATTGCATTTTGACTTTTCATAGTCAAACTGCAAATGTTTGGGACAAGGAGATAAGATAACTGCACCAAATTATCTCCATGTTTTGGTGTAT
Organism: Artemisia annua; assembly: GCA_014162995.1. Lineage (NCBI taxonomy): Eukaryota > Viridiplantae > Streptophyta > Magnoliopsida > Asterales > Asteraceae > Artemisia > Artemisia annua. Next base: position 72,979 of record LBNU01027347.1, on the reverse strand, counting down.
CTGAGGGCCTTGTACATTGTGGTTGTTGCAAGGGTCAATAGATAAATAACATAAAGAGATGAGTAACATAAAGTTGATTCTTAAGTTAATAAAATTCACCATTACAAAACAGATGAGTAACATAAAGATCCAAAGTTTAAACCAAAACAGATCAGTAACATAAAAATATCTAAACACACTTGTTTAGTAGTTAGAACCGCTACCATCCGCATCACCCCTTTTCTTCCTTTTCTTCAATTCTTGTTCTTTCTTTTCTTTTTCTTTCTTGTCCTTCTTAGCCTTTTTCCTATTCAATTCACACAATCACAACTCGAACCGAAACTCCATTCATACCTTCGTTGGGACCACGACCCGGGGAAATACTTTCCTAAGTGTTTCCTTTGGAAAAATCACTATACTATAATTGACACACGTCACTTGNCTTCTCCTCCTCCTCCGAATCACTCAAAAGCGCTTTATAGTAGCCATCTTGTTTCCTCAGATAGGTCAGAATCTGAGTTCTCAACTCCTTAGGTATCTGCCTATAAGAACCATACTCATCAATTGGTTCTGCGCCATATGCATCAAGAAGTAAATCATTTAGATAATAGGTTCTTAAAACTTTGTCAAATTCCTCTTCCTCGGTACCAATGTAGATACTCTTCCCTTTACCATTGTTTGCCATCGTCGGTTGTTTTGATCGTTGGGATTATGTGTTTTCGGTGGAATGTGTGTGTGGTTTGATGTGTTTAAATAAGCGGGATAGAGATGAACTGAATAGTCCCGATACAATCGTTTTGGTTGCCGTGTTACATTAGGAGGGAAAGGAAACGCCATTTGCAAATTTATTACTCAACGAGAACAAATCCCAAGGAAATCTCTTTGGTTGACACGTGTCTTTTAGCTGCAAACTTAAGTTAAGACTTTGCAAATTTGGTCATTGAAATAAAGTGTTACTAGTCAAAGGCGGGAAATGAGTGAAATGGCGATAATACCCTTGACTAACGGAAGTTAGCAAAAAAAAGGCTCTCGGTGGCTTTTTTGCACTTTTACGTAACGTTAGTGGCTTTTTTGCGTGCCTTTATGTCTCGGTCCCATTTTTACGATTTCGTGAAACTCTAGTGACCATTTTTGCATTTTACCCATTTTTATTTAAATGATTGAAAAATTAGTGTGTTTTAATTTTTATTGTAATGTTTTTAATTTAATTTTAATTATTATTGTAATATTTTTTAATTTTAAAAAACGTGTCCGGTCACTATTACGAGTGTGTGAGGAAAGAAAAAGCTAAGTTTGTGCTTATATAACTAGAGTTAGGATCAAATAAAAAAAAATAAATAAATAAATAAAATGAGAAGGATAAGAAGAAACCACAACCACACATTTCAGATGCACCAATTGAAATAGATGCATCTCTCCTTGAAAATATCTCCCTTATTTAAAATGTGTGGCTACAAATTTCTCTTATTCTTCTCATTTTAATTTTTCTTTTTACCGGATTCCTTGCCGGGCATTTTGGTCACACTTGTGGTCATTGTTACTACTAGTCTAAACTCTATTAAATCAAGCCCAATTTTAAACACTTTGAAACAAAATATTTAGGGACTAATTTTTCAAAACTAAAGGGACCCACAATATAACATGGAGAGGGATGCTAACACTAACACCACCAACAAAAAAACTTAACGGAATGTTGCAATATTTGGGTACAAAACGCCTTCTCATTTGCTATACTTCCTCTTCACGTTTCATCAAATCTTTCCATATATTGCATGGCTACTCCTACTCTCTCTCTCTCACCCTAAAACCCAAAAAATAAACCAATCATCATAATCATTCTCACTTCATATCATCAAATCATCAAATACCCACAAATCTTTTTAACTTTTTTTTCCCAAAAACCAAAACAAAAAACCCATTAGAAACCTTAATGGAATACCCTAAAAACACTCATTTTTTACCTTATTATCCTCAAACGACGTCGTCTTTTGATTCTGACGACACTTTTGGATACCCTTTTGGCCAGAGAGAAGATATTGACGTTGATCAGAGCTTATCTGAGGTTTTTTCTATGTTGAGTGTTTCTCCGGCGAGTTTTCCGGCGGGTTTCCCGGTGGGTCATGTCGGGTCTTCTGGTGATTCTGATGATGGTTTTGGATACCCTTTTGGGGGAATAGGGAATATGGAAAGTTTTAGGGGGTATGGTTGTAGGGAGTTTGGCTTTGACTTTGAGTCAAACTTTGAGTCAAGGTCTAATTTTGACTTTAGGAATTTGTCAGGAGGGTTTGGTTATGATAATACTAGGTTGTTGTTGTCGAATGTAAGTGAAAATGCTGATAAACAACTGTTGTTTCAGAGGTTGTGTGATTTTAAAAAAATGAATGGTTGTTTTGATAGTAGGAATTTTTTTAAGGTTGGTTTGACTAAAGGTCAAAGTCAACATAATGTTATGAGACCATGGTGTTTGAGACAGTTCAGGGGTATGATATATAATCTTGCTAAAGATCAAAATGGTTGTAGACTATTGCAATCTTTATTCGCAAGGCCGACATTGGAAGATATCGAAATGGTACTATTTGAGGTGGTGGATAAAATCGCTGATTTGATGAAAGATCAGTTTGGGAACTATTTGGTTCAAAAACTTGTTGCTGTTTGTAATATTCAACAGAAAATGGAGTTGGTTCTTTCATTGACTAGAGTTCCAACAAATATCATTCTAGTGTGTATGAGTCCACATGGGTATGTTAAATTGGAGTATTAATTTTGTCTAGATTAGTTTATTAAAACTGTTTATTGCGTTTTAATACAATATGTAAACAGTTTCAAGGGTGTGTGGGCAGTGGCGGACTTATAACTAAATCTTATGAGGTGCATTTTTTAAAAACTTAATGATACTTGTAAAACAAAATGTTTGGACAAGGCGTGTTTCATGTAAATCGATATTTTTGACAAAATTTACACTACTTGGGAAGTATACTTATGGTTCACAAGAACCTGTAAACGACCCTAGGTCCATCCCTGCGTGTGAGGACTGCTTATTCAAAATAGCTTATTTTAAAAAAGCGAACAGGAGATAAGTAGTTTCTTATAGGCAATCCTGTACGCCCTGTTTTCTTTTCTTATTGTATAGTATTCAAGTTTTTTAAGGATATATGCGTTGTTGGTGATTTTATAGGACAAGAGCAGTGCAAAGGTTGTTAGAAAATCTGAGTGACCCGACTCAGGTTATGTTGGTAATGAATGCTTTACGTTGTGGTGCTGTTGCATTGGCTACTGATCCGAATGGTCATCATGTTATTCAGTATTGTTTGGTTAACTACCATTGTGATCTTAACAAGGTACATTTATATTGAGTATCTACATTTGTTAATACTGTTTGATGTTCATATCTATTTTGTAGAAATGTTACTGCTGGTAGCTTAGTGTACATATAAAATGTTACTATATAGTGCTCAATTTGTGCGTCTTTAAAAGAACATTGTTACCGTGGTCTATTTGTAGCATGTTTTGTCTATAGTTTGTAGATGCAAGTTGTGTTGGCTTAGGGGATGTTTGGGATTGCTTATTGCAACTGCTTATGTTGTATGAAATAAGTTGAAGCACATAATTTTTATATAATCAGTTGTAACATAGTGCAATGTGGGATGCTGTTTTGATTTGTTTCTGTCTATAAAATAAGCACTTAGTGTCACTGTCTACAGTTCTGTTTATCGAAGGATATAAAAGTTATCAGTTAAGCACCTCAATAAGCATTTCTGAAACTGCTTATTTTACCTTCAAAGAAACATATATTCATTCGCTATTTGCTTCTATTAAACACACAAAACTGATTATATGATTTATCAAATGCTATAAACAATATGAACAGTTTTTGTTAAGCAATTCTAGTCACCACCTTAATTGCTGCCATAAGTTACCGAGGTACCAGCAAATACCTTACTGACGTGGTACTTCATGCTCTGTAAGAACATACTTGTTAACAATAGAGTAGTTTTAATATGAAAGTTTGTTGATTAAAGTGAAATATATAGTAAAATAATAACACACATGCAATAGTTTAATACACTTGGTCCCAAAAAAAAGATTCAGCTTTGTTTTTTCTGGGTTGACTCAAAATAATGCAACATTTTTCTTCTGTAAAGGTTATATTCCAAATGAATTTATTTTTTGTCCAATATTCAATTATTACTTCATTTAGTTTACGTTGCCGGTGCCTACAATTACTCTTTCTTTGCACTTGTTTCGTTGGATGATGTCTACAAGTTTCCTTTGCTTCAAACCTGGCAATTTGTCAATCATTATTACTCAACGATGTGTCAAGTTAAACATTGACTTTTACAGAGGGAGTAGAAGCTTTTTGCTTTGAGCAAATGTTCTGCAATGACAAAGTAGGGGAAATTATGTAAAACAAACTTATACTGTAGGTGCTAAGGTACCGTTATCACATTTTATAGTATTATTTATTTATACTCTGTACAAGTTGTCAAGTTATCAGGTTGTAAAAAAAGTTTTCACCTTAACATGCATGCTTAAGTTCTTAATGAGATAATATCTGTCATGTTAACTATACATACACCCAAGTTGCATATGATCAATCTGCCTATAACTGAATGGTCTGAAAAAGCTGTATTATATGTTTATCGTTTCTTTTACCTCAAATTTGCAAAATTTACTAATAGTTCGGTCATCCATGTTCCTTTGGCAGCCTATTCTCAATGAAATAGCAGATGAGTGCTATAAAGTAGCAACGGATAGAAGTGGATGCTGTGTGCTTCAAGCATGTGTGGAACGCTCTCGTGGTGCAGTTAGAACTCGTATCATCACTGAAATTATNGCTGGCTTAGGGAATGTTTGGGATTGCTTATTGCAACTGCTTATGTTGTATGAAATAAGTTGAAGCACATAATTTTTATATAATCAGTTGTAACATAGTGCAATGTGGGATGCTGTTTTGATTTGTTTCTGTCTATAAAATAAGCATTTAATGTCACTGTCTACAGTTCTGTTTATCGAAGGATATAAAAGTTATCAGTTAAGCACTTTCAATAAGCATTTCTGAAACGGCTTATTTTACCTTCAAAGAAACATATATTCATTCGCTATTTGCTTCTATTAAACACACAAAACTGATTATATGATTTATCAAATGCTATAAACAATATGAACAGTTTTTGATAAGCAATTCTAGTCACCACCTTAATTGCTGCCATAAGTTACCTAGGTACCAGCAAATACCTTACTGACGTGGTACTTCATGCTCTGTAAGAACATACTTGTTAACAATAGAGTAGTTTTAATATGAAAGTTTGTTGATTAAAGTGAAATATATAGTAAAATAATAACACACATGCAATAGTTTAATACACTTGGTCCCAAAAAAAAGATTCAGCTTTGTTTTTTCTGGGTTGACTCAAAATAATGCAACATTTTTCTTCTGTAAAGGTTATATTCCAAATGAATTTATTTTTTGTCCAATATTCAATTATTACTTCATTTAGTTTACGTTGCCGGTGCCTACAATTACTCTTTCTTTGTACTTGTTTCGTTGGCTGATGTCTACAAGTTTCCTTTGCTTCAAACCTGGCAATTTGTCAATCATTATTACTCAACGATGTGTCAAGTTAAACATTGACTTTTACAGAGGGAGTAGAAGCTTTTTGCTTTGGGCAAATGTTCTGCAATGAAAAAGTAGGGGAAATTATGTAAAACAAACTTATACTGTAGGTGCTAAGGTACCGTTATCACATTTTATAGTATTATTTATTTATACTCTGTACAAGTTGTCAAGTTATCAGGTTGTAAAAAAAGTTTTCACCTTAACATGCATGCTTAAGTTCTTAATGAGATAATATCTGTCATGTTAACTATACATACACCCAAGTTGCATATAATCAATCTGCCTATAACTGAATGGTCTGAAAAAGCTGTATTATATGTTTATCGTTTCTTTTACCTCAAATTTGCAAAATTTACTAATAGTTTCGGTCATCCATGTTCCTTTGGCAGCCTATTCTCAATGAAATAGCTGATGAGTGCTATAAAGTAGCAACGGATAGAAGTGGATGCTGTGTGCTTCAAGCATGTGTGGAACGCTCTCGTGGTGCAGTTAGAACTCGTATCATCACTGAGATTGTGACCAACTCAGTACACCTAGCTCAAGATCCTTTCGGGTTCGTATTTCTAAATTTTGAAAATAGGAACTTTTCTTGTCTTTACGCGTAGTGATTATTAATATTGTTTCTTTTGGGTTTGTGTCTCTAAATATATACGAGTGTTTAATAACGGACATCTGTTTTGTCTTTATGTGTTTATTATTAACAAAGTTTCTTCGTGTATGCGTCTATGTATTTATAAAATAAAATATCAGACATTTTTGTTGTCTTTATGAGCGTGATTATTAATATTCTGATCATTATTTTGTTTAGGAACTATGTTTTGCAACACATGGTGGGACTGAAACAACCAGCGTTAACTGCACTGCTTGTGAGGCAACTTCAGGGGAATTTTGTCTCTCTTTCATGCAATAAGTATGCTAGTAATGTTGTGGAGAAATGTTTGAATGAAGCTGGTGAAGAGGTATCTAGACGAATCATTCTTGAACTAGTCAAAAGCCCAGATTCATCTTTGCTTTTGGTAAACCCCTTTGCCAACTTCGTTATCCAGTCTGCTCTAAAAGTGTCCAAGGTTAGTTCATGCATCTATTTTTTTTCGGTGAATAGTATTTCAGGGTGTCTGGATTTGTGTTTTTGACTGATTATGCAAACTTAGTGTTTGTATAAACATGCAATCCTTAATTCTACAGGGCCGAATAATAATTTTTTATAGTAAGTCTTGTACTGGCCGCAGCAAAACTTGTTTTTATTGGGGTAAAACTAAAAATGACCTATTTACGCACCTTTAACCTACTTTGAGAGTCTTTTACCCCACATCACAAAACTCTAATTTTTTTTACACTTTCATTTTAGATATTTTAGCTTATACTTCCTTAATAATAAGCTTTGCCAAACAATTAAACATCTTATATATGATTTTACTATTTCAAGCGTCACAAACACTATCTTCTACAACTCATCCGCGTGGTCAGTTTTCCTATAAACTGATTCGGCTATTGATTTATAAACACTCAGTCTCAATTCTCAAACCTCTTATTATCTGATTATTTCAATTTCTAACGGAGTAGATTCAAAACTATTTTTTACAACCGTTAGACTACAATTGATTATATGGTTTTGATAATTAGGTATCATATAATCACATTCCTAAAGAACATCATAACACAAACTTTATTTCGTTGTAATACTGAGTTTGTGCTAGTGCACACCATATATTTTGGAAACTGCAAATGGAACACCCGACTTTACTTAGTTAACCAAACATATAAAGTTCATATTGAAGCTTTGATATTTATGTGACGTGTGATATCGTTTATGGTGAGAACAGGGTTTTGCACAGGATAGTCTACGCAACCTAATTTCCAAAAACACAATGATCATGCGTAGCAATCTCTATGGAAAGAAGATACTTGACAAATTCGAAAAGAAGAAGGTCAAAAATGCCTAAAGGTAGAGGCTCCAACACGGTAACTTGCAAGTATTGTTTGTGAATACATATTGTTAGCTCACAAATTGTAGTCATTGAATACGTCTGTGGTATGTTGTTTTTTGAAACTTGCTCTCTTCACACTGAACTTACGAGTTCTGGCCTACTGGCGTGTGACTTTTGACCACTATGTTATGAAGTTCTGCTAGAATTTTGTAAACATTGTGCACTGTATTAAGCTTGTAAAAGTCTTGTTTAAATCCCTAGAGGGTGAAATTGCAGTGTTGCTATTTTGTATAACAATGACTTGATGTATGTGGGCAACCATCTTTTGTTACTTATTCTCATGAAGGATATAGAATCTGAAAATGATTATATATTTCGTTATTTTATGTAGGGCCCTTTTATGTATTCATGTATCAACTCATAAGTTCTTCTACTTGGAATAGAAGAGGTATCAGGAGGTGTTTGAATATGCGGTATGATCATTATTATTGCGACACGAGTTCCAAACTAAATTACTTTTGGCTCTAAATCAAAACTGATAATTGTTGTTACCTAGAGACACATGATCAGTTCAAGCACAGATCTAAACACCCTCAAGGGTTGTACAGTGTGACTTATGAGGGCAAACGAATGTCTTCATGCTGTCAAGTTGGTTGTTATTTTCACTTTGTTGCAGATTTTATCTGCATATAGTTGTACAAAGATGATAAATATTAAAAAAACATTAACATAAAGCTTGTTTAATGATTTTGTAGAGTTCTGAATGAATAGAGTTTCCTGTTTGACCATACAAGTAGTTTTATTTTTATTTTTATTTTTTTTTAAATATTTGTGTAGTTATAAGGACGGGTGTAGTACTATGATTTTGTAAAGGTGTTTGATTTGATAGATTATTGGTAATGAATTTCGTTTGATGTGGGAAGCATAAGCATGGGGTATAGGACACGCCTCACCCACCGGAGTAAATAAGTTCATTTATACAAATTGCCATTGAGTTCTATGAGTTCGCAATCTTGTTAATCCATGGTTAAGTAAGATTAGTTGTTTTTTCAGTAAGTACCGATTGAAGATCTTCCGTGATGAGTCAGCTTTAAAGTGTAATACAGTTATGTGACATTGGCTCTACTCAACAGATTTGTTTTTTTGGTTCAATAGGAAGTCACTTGATTTAGGTTCTTTCTTTCACTTGAAGCCATCATATCTCAATTATATTCAAGATTGTTTTCACTCTATTATAGTTTCTGAGTCTGCAACACATGTTCCACCATCCATTTACACACGGCAAATATCTCTTTATTGCAATTCAAATATAAATACATGAAGATGTTACTATATGTCTATATATGCTTTAAAGACAAATGATCGATTGACTGGCACTTTTGTTTCATCTTAACACAGACATTGTGCGCAACGTCAAATACATACTCTAAGGGCATTTGGACCCGCCCTTGGAGTTCTTCTTGTCCCTATAGCAAGGGCATTCGTCCTTATTTCCATACGTACCAGAAGGCACACACTGACACTCTTCGCAACATATCCCACAATACTTTAAACATCTATCTTGCCTCCCTGCCTTTGAGCATCTCACCGCACACTTCGAATCACAAAAACCTACACACATCCAACACATAAAGTAACAAACATAAAATGCGCAAATGGTTAGAAAGATAAAAACGAAAGGTTAGTAAAGTTTGAAACATACTTGAGCCAGCCAAGGTGACTTGAAGTAGAGTAGAGGTCAAGAGTAAAAGAGCCATTAGCATGGATGCTACAACAAATGGTTTCATCTTTTATTCTTGTATAGTCTTAGATACCAAACAAGAAAAGGTGAGAATTGCAGTTTAATGTGATCTTGTATGTGTTTGTGTGAGGAATTTGGTGGAGAAAGTGCCAATATTTATAGTGCTGAAAAGGTTGGTAAAAGATTTAAATTATATTTAAAGGTAAAGGAAAAAACCTGTTTTCCAGATTAATGCAATGGTAACATTTGGTCATGACGTAAATATATTGTTTAACTGAAAATATAATGCTAATAAATGATATGATCACCTATTAAATACATATTAATTCTAAACAGTAAAATAAAAGATCATACGGAGTATCATTATCTTTTAAATATAAAGTTATAAAAAAATGAATAAAATGCTACTCCGAGATGAGAAAATATTAATTTGATTTTAACACATAAAAAACTATTTTTTATTTATTTATTTATTATTATTTTTTTAATTTTACTTCTCAATGGCGACTTCATAAATAGTGATGATTTGTTTATGTTTTATTAACATTGTAAAGTAATATTAGGGAAGGTATCTTTTTTTGACACAATACGTCGACACAAATTCAATACGAGATCAGCATTATTGAACCCATTAAAGAGTTAAAACTAACTCGTAAACTAGGTAATAAATAAATTTACTTTTCAAAAAAATTTCTACTGTTTTACTATTGCTTATGTTGAATATGATAATGCTCTAATATTTACAGTATTATTTTCGGGACACTTATACTAACATGAGTTGTTAGAAATAAAGTATTCATTTTGTATGATAATATAGGGACTAGATTTGCCATTTTATCTAATTTTGAGTGTGTTTGTTTCAGCTTACATCGTCGGTTCATGGCTTATTTGATTTGGGTTTATGTTTCATAAGCCCAAAATTAAATAAGCCATAAGCCGGCTATATAAGCCAAAACAAACACCCGTTAAAGCATAAAAGCTTTTAACTCTCTTTGTAATTTAACAATTGTTTATTATCAAATAAAAGCTTAACAATAAATTTTCTCTACACACATCGCGCACAAACACATAATCCAACACTTTTAGCTCTTGTTATGAGATCATACACGAGCTTACGAGGAGCCCAAGCTTATTTACTTAAAAAGGGCGACGGTTTACAAAGAAATAAAGCTTTTATAAGCTTTTAAATCAAACTCCGCATTTAGTAGCTTATAAAGTAAGCTAGAGCTTCTTGCTCCATGGTTTCAGCTTCATCTACGGTTTCTGACCAGCTTCAACTTAAACCAATCAATTATATAAATCATTTAAGCTATCATATTCACTCAGTCCTTCATATTAGGTTGGATGTCAAAACATCTTCTCACTGCAACCTTAGTGTCACACAATCATCTTCCCCTTACTCACTTATCAATCACACTACCTTAACTTCCACACATCCTACTTATACACAAATATTTATTTAACATATAAAAAACACACGCAAACACACTCAGGGGGCGTTTGGTTCACAAATTTAAAAAAAGGGGAATTAAAAATGGGAGTATTTTTAACATTTAGGTGTTTTAAATGGGGGGGCTAAAAAATAAAAAATATTTGTGTATAAACAAAAAAAAAAAAATAAAAAAAAAAAAAAAAAAAAAAAAAAAAAAAAGATTTGAAAATAAAATATATCTAAAAAAAATTCAAATTTGAAAGTAAAATCTAAAAAAAAAAAAGAAAAAAAAAACACACAAAATCTATTAAAAAAAAATTGAAAATAAAATCTATCTAAAAAAATTCAAATTTAAAAATAAAATCTAAAATAATAATAATAATAATAATAATAATAATAATAATAATAAATAAAAACACAAAATATATCAAAAAAAAATTGAAAATAAAATCTATCTAAAAAAATCAAATTTGAAAGTAAAATCTAAAAAAAAAAAAAAAAAAAAAAAAAAAAAAAAAAAAAAAAAAAAAAAAAAAAAAAAAAAAAAAAA